>CAUYLG010002711.1:0-22554 GCA_963573385.1 Cacajao melanocephalus
TTTGTTATTTTCATCCCTTATTCCTTCCTGTCTCCATTGTTAAGCACAATTATTGGCATAAAAGAGGTTTTTAATACCCATTTTTAGACTGCATTCTAGCCTGGGCAATAGAACAAGAATCCTGTTCTCTCTCCCTCTTTCCCTTCCTCTTTCTTTCTCTCTTACATTCTTTTTTTCTTTCTTTCACTCTCACTTTCTTTCCTTTTTCTTTCTTTCAAAAATAAAAAAATTTAAAAAAAATCTCATGTTTTATGCTTCTTTAAAAGAGCTTAAGATTATTGAAAGAGCAGTTTGTATGGTTCTTATGTAATAAATTAAGAGTACTATTTCTAAAGAAAAGTTTTTTTTTTTTTTCCATCTAATTACCTGAAGCAATGCATGTATCATTCTCCTACTTTCAGCACTCAAAACATTTGAGCTGTGCTTGGTCTTTATGAGCAAAAAAAAAAAACCCTTAGGCACTATCTTCACATCAGAGTTTGTCAATCATCCTGAAATAATGAATAGAAGGAAGTAGCCCATAAAGGTGCCCAACTCAGGCCTCTCAATCTTCTCTCCAATTTCCTCCTCAGCTCACCTGCCAGAATTGGAAACCGGAGACTCAGTCTCCCTTCACTCCAGTCCATTAACACTAGGGAAGACACTCAGAAAAATGCCTGCATGGCTGGTTTCAAAGAAAGGATTCCTTCAGAATAGCCTTCCTCCTCCTTTCTCTGGATACAGGTTACTAGCAAAGAAACAGTATTCCTTTATTTGGTTCAAGCATAACTTCGTTGGGCAAGGATTTTTTAAAAATGAACTTCAGTAACATTGATGTGCACTTGGGTATCAGTTCAGAAAGAAAACAATTAGTTTTCTTTTCATATAAGGGGTAAATCTTCTTATAATATTTCGGTGAAGGCAACACTATCCTTAACAAGATGCTTTAAAACTCTTAGTCTCAAAAAAAAAATAAAATTAAAATTAAAACAAACAAACAAACAATAGAACTCACAGTCTCTTTAGTAGCGGAAAAGCATTAATATGTGTAAACTCATACCATGATCTCAGAAAGGACAAAGCACCATTCTCACCCCCAAGAAACCTCATATTGACATTTTATTCACACTTTTTTATTTTTGGTAAATCAATGTCAAAGCAAACCATAATATTAAACAAAGTTATCTGTTACTCTCAAGTCCTCAATAAAACTTTAATTTGTATAATATTTACAAAGTGAAACACAAACCTTGGAAAAAATTACTGCCCTCCCTGAGGATATTCAACTGCAGAAAGCCTACTAGACCTTCAAGAAAAACAGCCTGATGAGGCTAAGTAGCACCAGCGTCTTAGTGTTTTCAGAACATATGCGAATTCTCTCCTGTGTTCCTCCTAGAGATTACAGCACATAGGCAGAAGGGACGTTTTCTAGTTCATGAACAAGGCAGAGAGATACTGAGAGGAGAACCTTCTACGAGCCCATGTGTTCCCTAATTATCATGGGTAGCAACAATAGAGAAATAACACTGAAGTCTTTATCTTCATTTTAAATCAATAAATAGCACATTCTAGGGAAAAATGCATGATTGTTCTAGTGAGTTTTAAAAGGCCTATTTGCAATTTCAAAAAATGTAACACACATGACAAAGTATAAGCACTGCTATATTTGGCTTACTGTTTGCAGACTAGGAATTTTGATGTTTAAAACAATAGAGACTAAATGACTCAACCCCATCCTTTCTTAAGTAGAAAATAATAGCACAAAAATTCCTCAGAGACAAACTGAGGAACGGAGAGGGCATCTGTGCTTACATTTTAATAATTTTATCAGAAATACAAATACACACTTCTATTTAAAGTATAGGTATATCATATCTTAACTATGATCATTCCAGTTATTAATGTTGCACAATATAGTTATCCATGTTCAGTTTCTACAAAATATCATCTATTTTTAAAATGTGGCCACGCCTTAAATTTGCTTTCTGGATTAATTTTATTTGGTCTTTACTGGCTTTATAATATTGGCTCTATAAAAAGAAAGGGGCCTTGCTTACACCTATAAAATAGTACCTTACACAATGTCTACAAATCCAAGTTAAAACATATATTGGGATCAACCAATTACTATTGTATTTCTGGTATTAAGGACCATCTTCCAAGACTATTGACTGGAAAGATTTTAACTGACAGCTGCTAAGTGTTTTCAATATCCAAATAAACTAGCAGCTGGTTAAAAGATTACTTATACTTGAAAATAAAAAATCGTAAATGAGTGTACAAATATCTGATTAAAATTTACGTAGATAACTTAATTTAAAATCTATCTCGGCTAGGCACAGTGGCTCATGCCTATAATCCTAGCCACTTTAGGAGGCCAAGATAGGAAGATGGCTTGAGGCCAGGAGTGCGAGACCAGCCTAGTCAACATAATGAGACCCATCTCTAGTTTGTTTTTTTTTAAGTTAAAGTAAAAAAAGACTGGGTGCTGGGTGCAGTGGCTCACATCTGTAATCCTAGAACTTTTGGAGGCCAAGGCAGGTAGATTACTTGAAGCCCAGGAGTTTGAGACCAGCTTGGCCAACATGGCAAAACCTCATCTCTATTGGCACAAGAATCACTTGAACCCAGGAGGCGGAGGTTGCACCTCAAGAAAACACTGTTTATTAAGCCCTAACCACACGTGAGGCAAATTATTAATTCTAATATCCATTTGAGAGAATTCAGAGAGATTAATTTGTCCAAGATCTCATAATTAGTATACCCTGACTAGCACCCAATAACCAATTTTTTTTACAAATGACATCAGTACTTCCATCTATTTCAGCAAATATACATTGACAAATACAAATTAATTAAAATTTTATCAACAAAAGTAATGACAAGCCCTTTAATACTTCACTAAGCATGAATAAAATACTCAAGAGAGGTACTTCTACCTTAAACTGGCAATATTATGGACTGCTGTAAATAGCCATTCCTGATGATCGAGTTTCTATTCATATGAATTCAGCTTTACCCTCCCCTCCTACATTCAGGGCCGACTATCAGCATATCCCTTGGAGTTGGCCACCTCTTTACACCTCCCCTACTCCCTTTCTAGTCCAGGCTTATATCACTCTTGCCTGGACTTCTGTGGAGATTCCTATTTTGTTTCCCTACTGCTACTCTTATGCCTTTTTTCCACAAAGCAAAGAGATCTCTTTAAAATGAAAATCTTGCTGGGTGCTGAGGCCCATGCCTTTAATAATCACCTTCTCTCTGTTCCTAGGGCCCATCAAGCTCTTGGGGCCTTTGTGTATGCTCATCTTTCTGCCTCAATGCCCCAGGCTTTTCATCCTTCACGCAACAGCTTAAATGTTTCCACCTCAGAGGCCTCTTCTGACCACACATTCTAGATTAGGTCCCCCTATTATTTTCT
This sequence comes from Cacajao melanocephalus, assembly GCA_963573385.1. NCBI lineage: Eukaryota > Metazoa > Chordata > Mammalia > Primates > Pitheciidae > Cacajao > Cacajao melanocephalus. Next base: position 3,401 of record CAUYLG010002711.1, read on the forward strand.
ATCATAGGCCAGTTTGTTTCCTTCAAGGCACTTATCATAATGTATAATTTTGTTTGCTTTATTTATGTTTCCTTGTTATCAGTTGTCACCACTTAATTATGAACCCCACAAGGTCAGCAACCATGTCTGTCCTGTTCTGTTATGTCCCAGCACTCTGCTTAGCACATAGCAGGCTTTCAATAGTTATTGAGCAAAGAAATCCCCTGAGCCTTCACTCACTAAACATATTATTACAGAGTAGATACACTAAAACAGACTGAAAGCTGACACTGAACTTTCATAACTTCTGATTCTGAAAGTTAAACAGGAATGAAAGTTAGCTTCTCTGTGTGGTATCGATAAGGAAGGGAAGAGCGTGGTCCCTTTAAATGATACAGAAGGGGGCAGGGAAGTGCTGGGTAGAGGAGGGCGTGGTCTCTGGCTAGCGCTCCGCCTCCTGGCCAATGCCCAGTAGGTGAGGACAGGAATTGTTGTTTTCCTGCCCAAATGTTGCATTTCCACCCTGGCCTGCCACGCCCCCATCCTGTGCCTATGAAAACCGAGACCCTAGCAGGCAGACACATAGGTGGCTGGATGTTGACAGGAAAACACTGGCGTAGGAGCCCACTGGATCACTGGCGGAATGACGTGGAGTTTGGCCAGGGTGGTCGGAGAAGAGCCGGGCTGTTCAGCGACCTGACTCCAGGGGAAAATCGTCTCCCTTCTGGCTCCTGGATCTGCTGAGAGCTACTTCCACTCAATAAAACCTTGCACTCATTCTCCAAGCCCACAAGTGATCGGATTCTTCCAGTACGCCAAGGCAAAAACTCTGGGATACAGAAAGCCCTCTGTCCTTGCAATAAGGCAGGGGTCTAATGAGCTAACACGAGCTGCCTATGGACCCATTAACACACGCCCACTGGGGCTTCAGGAGCTGTAAAACATTCACCCCAGACACTGCCATGGGGTTGGAGCCCCACAGTCTTCCCGTCTGCATGCTCCCCTATGTGTTTGACCAGCCGGGCACTCAAGAAACAAACCACGCCTCCATCGCACGCCCTGTGACGGGGGGGTGGGGGGGGTGGGGGGGGTGGGGTGGGGAGAAGGCGGTGGCAAGATAACTTTTCCCGTTTCAACATGGGGAAGGATATAAATAACTATACTTAGATGAGACGGAATTATAGTAACAGCATGGTAATGAAGAATACAGCGGCATTTTCAGCTACAAGCCCAAAAAACTCTGGCTGCAACTATATGCACTCTCCACTACATGGAGTGTAAGACATTTCTATTAGATGGGGTAAAATATATTCCTATAGCATTTCATTTTCTAAGCACTGTGAAAATTCAGTGATTAATTTACAGTCATTTATTTAACATACATTAAATGAGTGCCTGATATACCAAAGGCATGGTGTTAGGCACCAAGAGGGATACAAAATGGTCAAGGCATTGTCCTCAAGAAAAATACATACTTTAAGGGCAAATAAGACAAGAACATAAACTGCTACACTCCAAAGAACGGTGAGGCAAGTACCAGAAAACAGATAAAAATAAAATGTTGTAGGGACACAGAGAAGAGAAAGAATTCTGACTAAAAGAGAGAAAAAGTTAGATGGAAGTGAGACCTAAGGGACTGGTGGGATTTGAAACAGGGAAGGTGGCATTCTAGGTGGAGGAGAACCACAGTGGCTATGTTTGCTGACCAGTGAGGGATGGAGTTTGGCTGAGGGAGAAAGTAAAGGAAGGAATGGGACGTAGCGCTAGAAAGGTAAACTGAGGTCAGCTTCAGCAGGGCCTTGAACTTTACTCAGTGGCAAAAAATGGGAAGCCAGGGAAGGTCTCTGACTTGGCAGAAGTAGTAGGGGAAGTAAATCTGTTTTATGAACACAACAGCAGATAGTTTAGAAAAGCAAAAGGTGGGAAGAGATGAGACAAGTCAGACTATTTCAACAGTCTAGAAGAGAGAGAATAAGGGCATACCCCAGGATAGTGGCAGAGGAAATCACAAAAAGTTAATGACTAGGAAAATGGAAGACATTTCAGTCTTTCCCTCTTTATCCCCCATGCCCAAAGATGGTACTGAAAAGACAGGGGTGCTATTGACAAAATGGGGAGGTGGGAAGTTTGACTTCTGGTCACCTCAGGTTGACAAATCAGCAATTTGGGAGCTAGCAGTCAGCTAGAAAGAAAAGTTAAGAACTCAGAGGGGAGGACAGAGTGAAACTTAGGGAAATAAAGTAAAAACATTCCCAGAAAGCTGAGTAGGAGAACATATGGATTTTCTACATTCTTCTTAAGTGTAAGCCAGTCTGAACATTGACATGTCAACTGCAAATGAACACACCAATTGTGACCTGTTTTGAAAGACTCAGGACTATGTGCTCTGTACACAGGTGCAACAACACAATTTGAATGATAAATGCCCCTTAATATGTTATGGCCACTATCACCACGTAAGCATCAATATGTAATAAACTCACCTTTTTCACGATTTTAGGAGATTTTTGTGAAAACAAATGTAGCCTTACCTTCTCATAATGCGTTTCCATGCATAGGAAGATGGTATATGCTGTTAAACAAGCCAAACAACCTTCAAGATATGATTGGCCGCCAAGCTTCTCTGCTTCTGCATAAAGGTTATTTAGAGTTCGAACTGTTTCTTCAAACTGCTGCCTATCAATCTGTAGAGAAGAAAGAATTTAAAAGTAAGTTTTGGAAAAAAAAAAATCAACCTACTAATGCATGTTCTCACTATTTTTGTCACCATTCTTAGCTAACAGTTGACCATTTTTTTGGTGATTAAATCTGGGCCTAAGTTATTGAAACTGCTTAGTTTGTTTAATTTTATCCCTTTTATAAATACTGGATAGCTTCAAGGCTCAGTAAGGTACTTCTTCATTCTTTCTACTGAATTTCAAGTAACTTTAGACTATTCCTCTTTCCACTGATTTAGATTCATATTTACTGAGCACCTACTATCAGATACTATGACAAGTCTCAGAGAAAGATAAAGCACCTCTCAATCCTCAAGAGTCTAATTATGCATGTAGAACAGGTATGTAAACATAAAAATGTAATAAGCTGACAGGGTACTATCATACAGGCAAATATAAAGTCTAGTGGGGACACATAAAAAAGCTAAGTTTCCTTCATCTTGGGAGAGAAGGTAATCTTAAATTGAGTAACCAAACACTGGAATTTACTAGGCCAAAGGGAATGGCATTTTAGCAGAAGGATCAAAAGGCCTAAGTTCTGTATTCTGTTTAGTCAATCTATCTCTTTTAAAGTAACTATCCTGTTACTAAATAAGGTAAAATTTGTTAAGGTAAAATCGCAAGCTAATACACAATTTTTCAAATAAAGTCATTCTTATTACTTCTTCCTATTTGGTGACACCATTATCTTAAATTTACACTAATACTACTACAGGCTGAGCATCCCTGATCTAAAATTCAGAAGTCAGAGAGGCTCCAAAATCTGAAACTTTTGAGCACTGATACGACAAGTGGAAAATTCCACATCTGACCTCATGTGAGGTGTCACAGTCAAAATGCAGGTGCACAACACACAGTTTATTCAGTGTCCCCAAGGGAATAAAGACCCTTCCAGCCCTGGTCAGCTGCCATGTATCTTTTCTATGCACAGCCAGATTCTCCCATGCAAGCATGCTCACAAAGGGTGATAAGATGGTTCAGTGTACACATACTTTGTCTCATAAAGTCATTTAAAATATTGCATAAAATTACCTTCAGGTTATATGTTGAAGGTGGATATAAAACATAATGAATTTTGTGTTTAGACTTGGGTCCCATCCCCAAGATATCTCATTAGTATAAACAAATATTCCAAAATCTGAAATACTTTTGGTTCTATCCATTTCACATAAGAATCTGTACTGTCATCCATCGTTTCACTCAATCATCTGCTTTTACTTTATTCTTCCAATATTGCTTTACTGTCTTCTAATAGTACTTTGTGTAACAGATTTCAAATTTCACTATTTCATCCCAGGACTTTCAAGGGCCATTAGGAAAGTATTCCTCCAATACTGCCATTCTTATCTGTTCACACTCTAGGCCTTCTCTCATATAAGGATTCCCTTATTTCTAAGATTAATAACTAATTATTTACGAATTCTCTCTTTTGTAGTCTTTCTTTAATAATACTTTTTGTTTGGCCTTTTTTCTCCCTCTTTCCTGGTTTCTGTGAACCCTATTACGTCTTTCCTTATAATAGAAATGACTCCAGAAAAAAAAAATCAGTCTGGTGTGGTGGCTCACGCCTGTAATCCCAGGACTTTGGGAGGCCAAAGTGGGTGGATCATTTGAGCTCAGGAGTTTGAGACCAGCCTAGGCAACACAGTAAAACCCTGTCTCTACTAAAAATGCAACAATTAGCCAGGCATGGTGGCACAAGCCTATAGTCCAAGCTACTCAGGAGGCTGAGGTGGGAGGATCGCTGGAGCCTGGGAAATGGAGGTTGCAGTGAACCAAGATCTCACCACTGCACTCCAGTCTGGGTGACAGAGTGAGACCCTGTCTTGAAGAAAAAAAAACATATCTCACTCTTGTCACCTAGGCTGGAGTACAGAGGCACAATCTTGGCTCACAGTAACAACTGCCTCCCAGGATCAAGTAATTCTCGTGCTTCAGCCTCCCCAGTAGCCGGGATTACAGGCATGCACCACCATTCCCAACTAATTTTTGTATTTTTAGTAGAGACGAGGTTTTGCCATGTTGGCCAGGCTGGCCTTGAACTCCTGGCCTCCTGTGATCCACCCCCCTGGCCTCCCAAAGTGTTGGGATTACTGGCTTGAGCCACTGCACCTGGCCCCAAGAACATCTTTTTTTATGAGATGAAGTCTCACTCTGTCTCCCCAGCTGGAATGCAGCAGCAGGGTCTCGGCTCATTGCAACCTCCACCTCCCGAGTTCAAGCAATTCTCCTGCCTCAGCCTCCTGAGTAGCTGGGATCATAGGCGTGCACTCCACCACGCCTGGCTAATTTCCGTATTTTTAGTAGAGACGGGGTTTCACCATGTTGGCTATGCTGGTCTCAAACTCCTGACCTTAGGCAATTCGCCTACCTCGGCCTCCTAAAATGCTGGGATTACAGGCATGAGCCACCATGCCAGGCCAAGACCGTAATCTTTTAAAGTGTAAAACAATTCGTAACCATCCGTAAGCTATGACAATTCTTTAAATTAGAAGCGGTTGTAGTCATTGTTTTGTCCTTTGTGTGGAAAATGTGAGGAGTCAATGAGCCAGTGGCATGCATTATTAGTTTAATGTAACCTCTAAAGTGGTGTTGGCTCTACCCATTTTTCAAAAGGAGTTATCTTAAATTTCCAGGAATATCAGAGTTTTGGACAAAGGCTAGGTGCGTAAAGGTGGCCTTTAAGCAATTCTTCACTGAGCTACCCCTTGAAGATGTGGTGTCAGAGCTGGTCATCTGGAAACCTAAGTCAGAGTTCTCATTCCCAAAAACAGACTGAGGAGAGCCCAGCGAACAAAAATGGTAAGCTGTTATGTTCACCTAATTATGCCGAGGTTAATGCCTTCAGTTTCTCCACCGATAAGTCTATAAAAGTCTAAATAATTCCTATCACATTTGATGTGCCTATAATTCCTTGAATTATTTCTATTTCTTTATGTACAATACAATTTAAAACCATGGATTCAACCCAGAAACATCTTATTTCTTCCATATTAGAATTACTATTTATCCAGGAACCCTAATTATTATTTTTTAAGTTTAGAGACAGAGGTTCGCTATGTTGCCCAGACTGGTTTTGAACTCCTGGCCCCAAGTGATCCTCCTACCTCAACCTCCCAGAGCAACTGGGATTACCTGGGTGCAAGTTACCATGCCCAGCCAGAAACACTAATTCTTATGAGTTATTTCAAGATTACAATGCCTTATAGGATAGAGGCAAATCATATGTCAGTTAAACAACAACAACAAAAAGGCGAATTTAAAAAAAGCATAAATGGTTAAAGAAAAGTAAATGCCAACAAGTTTTTGAAAGGTTATTTTTAAAAAGGAAAATAATGGGTAACAACCACAGAAGGCATCAGTAAAGGCAAACGACAAACTTCACAAGAAAGGGCTCAAGAGAACAAAATGTTGGCATCTGTATCTCACTACCGTTAGGCTATGAAAAACAGTGGCCAGTGTTCTCCCTTAGGTTCCTGGACACTGATACAGGAGCTCTATCAAAATTTAGAGATACGAGAAGTCAGAGCTAAACAAAATTGGAACCCACAAATATCAAAAGTCAGAATGGTGAGAAATCAGGTTCATTTTCCCAGAATTTTTGTTTCTTGTTGAACTATACAGTAGAAAGCATGGTGAAGCCTGCAGTGATCACCTATTAAGGGTGACAGGTCAAAGGTAATTACTAACCAGATGGGGAGACTTATTTTTAAAGGGAAATAAGGGAACAACTGCCTCAATTACTGTTCACTCATTCTTCTACCCAGACCAAGGGTAACTAAGATATCTGTATTTTGGCTAATGAGAATAAAGTTTCCTTTAAAGAATTGTTCTGGCAACAAAACGCTTAAGCATCAAAGTATTACATTCTAACAGGCGGCAGAGAAAATGAACTTGTTAACAGACAGAACCTGTCCTTTACTCTCAAATTAAAGGGCACAAATGTGTGTATATTTTTAAAAAATGCTTTAAAATAACACAGAACACTTGCATATTCGTCTCTTTCTCTATTACGTTGCCAAGTGTGATGCTCTCACAAAAGGAAAATCAGCCCCAATGGCAGAGCAATCAGTACAATTTCTAGGGTAAGTAGCAGAGAAACAGATATCTTTCAATTTTTCATCAAAGCAAGGAAAGTTTAAACCTGTAATTTAAATTTAATCTCAATACACATACACGCATACACACACAATCAAAGCTTTTCTGGCGGTTTAAAGCATAAGCTAGTGTTTTAACCCTAACATTTAAAAAGAAAAAAAGAAATTCAAAGGCACAATTGAATAGCACCATGTAACATTCCATTTCGTACTCAGTACCACAAGCAGTTCTGGGCTATACAAAGTCAAAGAGGTAAAAGAACTCCAGAATTTAGAAACAGCCATTTCCTGAGATCAGTGGAGCACTGTCACTACACTGTACTTTTGTACTTAGGTTACAAAATAAAGGTTCTGCCACACACAGAATGGAAGGCTGATGTCTGATTCTGCATACACACATTTAGCTCAAATATGTGAGGCGTAAGTGCTGCTTTAAAACCTTAAAGCAAAGGAATCTTTAATGTCCAAATAATGGTGGTGAAAAAGAATACTTTATATTCTGAGTTTGAAGTACATAAATTGTATGTTATAGTTTCCATAAGAGGCTTAAAAATAAAACATTTGGTTGATTCCATGTAAATCTTTTTATTTATTTTTCAAGACAAGTGTTGCTCTGTCGCCCAGGCTGGTGTGCAGTGGCATGATCTTGGTGCACCGTAACCTCTGCCTCCCAGAGTCAAGCAATTCTTCTACCTCAGCCTCCCGAGTAGCTGGGATTACAGGTGCCTGCCACCATGTCTGGCTACTTTTTCTATTTTTAGTAGAGACAAGGTTTCACCATGTTGGCCAAGCTGGTCTTGAACTCCTCACCTCAAGAAAAGCACCCGCCTTAGCCTCCCCAAATGCTGAGATTACAGGCGTGCCACAGGGCCCAGCCTGATTCCATGTAAATCTTAACATGTAAAGCACATCAATAGTGACGTTAAATTATTTTAAAATAACATTCAGTAGCTCTAACCAACTAGCTAGTTGCTGAATTTCTGCCTCTTCAAACCACTGTGGATAGTTTCACCTACTGTCACGCTGAGTTAACTCACAACATAGTTCACAACATACTGCAGCATTTAAAGGCTTTTCAGAAACAAGTCACCTCACCATCTTTTAAAGGCATATTTGATTAATTTGTAGTTAAAGAAACATATTTGGGCCACTAACCTGCCAATTATTATGTCAAAATGAAGGAAACTATAATGGATCATTGTTGATTTCCCCACCATGGCAATAGGGCAGTACAACCCACCTCACTGTAAACTGACTGTAAATAACTGCTACACATTTCTCTATACAGACTCATCCACACCCACTTATCCCATGACTAGCATCTCTCAGCCCCACACCCAAGGAATGCCTAAATCACCTCTCAGGCCCTGCCCTCCCTGTCACAGAGGAGAGAGCCACAGAACCTGCTCACAGCTCACCAGAAATTGATCCCTGAACAGGGGACAGAATCTACGTAACATGGGTCAAGACCAAAATAATCTTTGGTTGAGTGTACACACGTGGGCACACAAAAACACAGGCAGACACACACTCCACTACCGCTACAAGATACAATGATTTTTTAAAAAAACGTTTTGCTAAGTCTGAAGAAAGGGGAAACAAATCCCATTCTTCCATTTTGCATGCAACGCTGCTCAAAAGACCTATATCCTGATGACCATTTTGATATGCAAGACAAAACAGGTGGCTCCCAGTGGATGTAACAAGTTTAAGGCCTTGTTCTGAGATATTTTCCTGTCCAGATCTATCTAACGCTCTGTGTCTTTAAGATTCCAATGTATCGCCTGGCAATGCACTTAATAAACCCTTTCAACCAAACAGCACAGAGGCAGCAAATACCAGTCACGAGAATGATGATGATTCCTCATAAGCGGAGAGACAGAATATAGCCCACAACCAGGTGACTGAGGTGGCCTGGAGCCTCAGGAATTGGCTCCTCACCGCTGCCGACAAAAACTCAGGGTGCGGATTTAGGGGAGTGCAGCAGAAGACTGCTGGGTCCAAAGTTCCGGCACTGGGTAACAAACTTTTGTAAGGTCGTCAACTCCGGCGATCGGCCTATCATTCTTCCTCCTCCAAACACCTGTCTTGCTTAGTGGCTCTCTTCTTACCCCTTTGGCCAAGGCCCCTTCTGTGCCTGGCCTTCCCCAGAACCGCGGGGCCCTCAACGGCCCAGGTGTCGCCCACACCCCTCCCGTCCCCGGTGAGTCTCCCCCCTCGCCCAGAGCAGGCGTGGGGAGCCAGGTTGCGTACCCGGTTCTCCAGCTCCGCGGGGAACTTGGTCTGGAACTGGCAGCGTGTGCCACTGCTGTAGTCTCGTTGAATGAACACCTTTCCCGACACCGGCGCCTGCTGCGGCCTCATGGCGAGGACGGGACGGGCCGCGCTGCGGGATCGGGGAAACACCAACCGCGGTTCAAAGCCCAGGCCTGGACCCGGGACTCCGGCCCGCCAGCCCCTTGCCCCCATCCGCCGCCCAAAGCAGCCCAATGCCTCCTCCGCCCCGCTCCCCTTCACTCATGCTGTCACCGTGGGCCTTAGCTGCCGCCTGGCCTAGGCCCCGCGCCCCCCACAACCCGGTTCGGCCCGGGAAACACAAACCCGCCTCCTCTGCCCTCCAGCTGCTGTCGCGCTGCCTTCGCCGTCACTTACGTCCTGCCGCAAAAAGCCTCTTCCTCGCCCCTCAGTTCGGCTTCCTACTTCAAGTCTGGGAGCCACCCTCTCCTCCGGCCGTAAAGCGACCCTGCCGAAGCTGGGCGCTGTGGGGCTGGGCCTAGGAAGGGGAACGCCGTGGGCGGGGCCAGGGCCAACCCCGCCTTCCGCCCGCGCAGGGGTTGTTTCCGGAAAGAGAGGGGCGGGGCGAGCTGCGGGGCTGCAGCCGGGGAGAGCGCGCGGGGGCGTGAGGGGCGGAGCTTCTCCGCTGTGTCATTTCCCTAGTGATTGTGGCAGGTGGTTCCCGATCGCTTATTGTTAGGGGTTATTTTCGTTCTTGATTGGACGTCGCAGATTACGAGTGGGTTATGTCACCCAACTAATACATAAAACAAAACTCAAAACATAAAAAACAACACCCGCTCCCCAAACCCTCAAACGTAAACCGCTCATCGTGTTCAGAAGTAGCAAGCAGGCTCGAGGGGATCCATTTAGTCCCTGGACTTGTGAGACAGGGCCAGGAAGTGAGGACGAAGAACCTGCCTGGGCCCCAGCGTTGAGCGCCCCTACCCCGACTGTTCTTTGGGGATGGCTTTCCTCTCACTCCCCATTTCCACCCAGCCCCCACCCATGCTCCTCAAATGACCCAAGGGGACAAGTAATTCCGCTCTCGTTGGCCACTGGCACTTAGCATATCTATGAAAGGGAGCCAAAGAAACCCCATCTTACCCTTGTCTCCTGCTAATACAACCTGTTAGTACCACTGTCTTTTATATATTTTAGTTTAAATATCCTGCCTTTTAAATATGAAAAATTCTCTTGTATTTTAAAAACAGTTTTTTGCAAGATAGAAATGACATACAATAAACCACACATACTTAAAGCAGTGGATTTGATAACTTTGGACATAGGAAATCACCCATAAGCCATTGTCACAATCAAGGTGGTAAAGCTCCATCATCCCGAAAAAGTTCCTCCAGCTCCTTTGTAATCCCTCCCTCTTGCCTATCCCCAGACCCCATTTCCCAGGCACTGATTTACCTTCTGTCTTTATTCATTGGTTTCATTTACTTGAATTTTATGTAAATTGAATCATATAGTGTGTACCCCCTTTTTTTGGGGGTCTGGCTTCTTTCACATAGACTATTTTGAAATCCATCTGTTGTTGTGTTATCAATAATTCATTTCTTTTTGATGCAGTTATTCCATTGTATGGCCATCCCAGAGTTTGTTTATCCATTCACCTGTTTGTGAAAAATGAAATAACTGAGAGTTCCTCTTCAAAACTTTCCTCTTAGCTTATTAAGAATAGACAGTAGACAGTAGCTTCTTTTAAAAATTAATTTACCCCAAAACCTTTGCTGATATTCCTAAGTAGCTGTCAGTTATAATAAGGAAATCAGTGTCTTCTGTGCTCTTGACTCTTACATTCTAGCCCAGATATTTGCCCTGACATGTCTGGACAAGCCCAGTCAAGCCTTAGATCATAGTTTCCTCCTCTTCCTTATGTGGAAGTGTTTTTGTGTTTCTCAGCATTCCACCAGTTACTTCCTCTTTTCCCTTTGTTCTCCTCTGCCTTTATGTCTTTAGGAAAGTTTTAAGCTGTTAGCCAATTGAGTGTAGCCTAGACTGTGAGATTCAGTTCTAGCCAATGGAATTAGGACACAGTTGTAGGGGCCAGATACGTTGGATATAAATATGCCTGCTTTTTCTTTGTCCATTGCACTCTCATGGCAAGACTGCTGATGAGTGGTGCCCTTTCTGCAGAAATTAAAGCCAGCCTTGCTGAGAAACCTTTTGTCTGAGTGCTGATTCTTCCTTGCAATATTAGAGAATAAGCATTTATTTCCAACACTGTTGATGGACATTTGGGTTGCTTCCAGTGTGGGGATGTTACAAACAAAGCTGCTATGGACATTCATCTGCAAGTCTTTGTATAAATGTGTAGACTTAATGCTTTCATTTCTCTTGAGTACATACCTAGGAGTAGAATGGCTAGATTGTACAGTAAAAACACATTTAACTTTCTGGCAAACTGACAAACTGTTTTCCAAAGTGGTTACATCACTTTACATTCCCAGCAGAGTTCCAGTTGCTCCACATCTTTGTCAACACTTATGTAGTGATATCTCCTGTGGCTATAATTTTCATTTTTCCATGACTTATGATTTTGAGCATATTTTCCTGTACTTATTTGCCATCCATGTATGTTCTCTAGTAAAGTGTCTATTATGCTGTATTTTTTATTTGTATTTTATTTTCCTGCTGTTGAGGGTTTTTTTAATTTGTATTTTTTGCTTGTTTTGACTTATATCTTTATTGGCTGGACTTAAGGTCAGTTTTAGATTTTTTTTTTTTTTTTTTTTTTTTGAGACAGAGTCTCGCTCTTTTGCCAGGCACCAGGCTGGAGTGCAGTGGCATGATCTCGGCTCACTGCAACCTCCGCCTCCCAGCTTCAAGCAATTCTCCTTCCTCAGCCTCCTGACCGTTTTAAATTTTTAAGGAAGTTTAATTCTTGGATTTTTGTGTGTTTAAAGATGTTTTCCTGAAGCCTTTATACCTGCATGAGAAGTTGGCCAGGCTGTTTTTGAGTTTCGACTTCTTTATACATTCTGGAGAAAAATCCGTTATCAGATATATGATTTGCATGCATTTTCACAGCCTGTGATTTGTCTTTTTACTCTCTTAACATGTTAGGGATTTGAGGGGATTAGGGTGTGTACCTCTTGGGGAGGTCATTTTGCCTGCCACAGGTATGGGTTGAAACTCTTCCTTCCCCAGCATGATTATTCAGTTGTTTATGCACCATTTGTTGAAAAGACTCTAATTTCTTCACTGAATTGCCTTTGTATCTCTGTTGAAAATCAGTGGTGTGTGTGTGTATATGTGTGTGTGTGTATATGTGTGTGTGTGTGTGTATGTGTCTGTCTGTCTGTGTGCCTGTTGTGGACTTTCTATTGTTTCATGATCTGATCCTGTTTTGCATTAAATGTCTACCAGTGTTTGTCTCTGAAGTTGATGCTTCCTTACTGACTCAGTAACATCTCATAGGAGCTGTTTTTCTACACATTCATTACTTGCAATTGAGAACACCCTTAAACAGGTAAAACAATCTCTACCCTCAAAATTTCAGTCTAATGGAGTGAACAAAGAAAACCGTTTTCATACATTGTGTATTTGGAAGCTTTTCCTTCAGCCCTTGGCCACTGAGACTAGGTGGTGAAACAGATTATTTTTGATGGACGAAATTTGAAGGTGAATACAACCCCAAGGAAAACCCTCTTCATGTTTGGGAAGAGGATGCATCCAAGGTAAAAGAGGAAGCAAAGGACAATGAGCCATATTGTTATTGTCTACCTTCATCCCTAAACATACTCATGTGTCTAGATTCTCATTGTGTACCCTCATCCCTAAACAGACTCATGTGTCTAGATTCTCACTGTCTACCCTTATGCATAAACACACTCATGTGTCTAGATTCTTTTAGGAAGAAGCTGGTGGAGGAGAGACTGAAGGGGCAGTGGAGACGTCCATCTTTCTTATTGCTTGTCACGGTTTATTCCTGAAGTCCCTCTTTTAACACAGAACTGGAAACCAGAGTAATGGAGGTGCCAGCTAGGTGGCAGATGAGAGATGGCTGAGACAGCTGAAACTGGGACGGTGCCTCCAAATCTCCTGTTCTGTGGTCTGTGCCTGCGACTGGGGAAACCGGAAAACCCTATGTGAAAGTACCAATAGATCCTATGACTTGGAAGAAGTCTGGAATGGGGTGAGGAGGCTGCAGACTGTGAGGACCTTTGTCTGGACATGAAGACGTTGACATCCTTGTCAGCATGATGCTCAAAATAACCTTCCACACATCAGTGAATAGCAACACAAAATGCCCAGACATGAGGCAGGGCTACCAGGAAAATAACCACAAACTGGGTGGCTTAAAACAACAATTTATTCTCTCACAGTCTAGAGGCTAGAAGTCCAAGATCACACTGTTAGCAAGGTTATGTTTCCTCTGAAGGATGTAAGGAATCATCTTACCTTGCTTCTTCTATAGGATGGTGCAAAAGTAATTGAAGTTTTGCCACTAAAAGTAAAACTGCAATTACTTTTGCACCAACCAAATAGCTTCTGGTGGTCACCAGCAATCCTTGGAATTCCTTGGCTTATGGCAGCATAACTGCAATTTATGCCTCCATCCCATGGCCTTCCTCCCTGTATCTTCTCTGGGTCTTCAAGTATTTCTCTCCTTATAAAGATCACCAGTCATTGGCTTTAGGGCCCACCTAATCCTGTGTGACCATCTTAACCTGATTACATCTGCAAAGACCCTATTTGCAAATAAGGATCTGGGGTTCCTGACAGATGGATTTTGGGGGACACTATTCAATCCAATATGTCTACCTTGTAGAGGGTATCAATGTGATATTGTATGTAAAACACTTAGAATGTGTTTGGCACATAACAAATACTCAGTGTATGATACTCAGGTTTTTTTTTTATTAATTATTACATCATTAACAACGTAGTCAAATGCTTTGCTAACATTAGCATCATAATAGTCACAGCTACTATTCAGTGGGCTATTAGTATTAGGAACTAGGTTGAGAAGTTTATATGCATTACCTTATATAATCTCTATTATATCTATTAATCTAGTAACCCTGGCCAAACAGTGAAAATACTATGCTTCAGATATGATCTATAATCTATGAGCTCTTCTAACCCCATACTATTATTTTATTCTTTTATATGTTTTCAACAGTCCTCTGATATTTTAAGGAGCTGAAGTCAAGCTATTAGTCTACAGTATTGAAAATTCTTTCTTTCTTCCTTTTTGAATTTTGAGCTCCTTATCTATATTTAGTTTCTTTGAACCCTACATATTATCTATTTTATTGCTTTGTCCATAATAGAGTCTCAAGAAATGCTTTGAAAATGAATTCATTCAACAAATATATATTGACACTCATAAAAGCTGGTGATGAAAAGATAAACGAAGTGTGGATTATTTATGTCCTATGGAAATTCACATTCTTATGGGTGGCCAGGAGGGTGGGAGGTGGGAGATTATAACAGGTAAATAAACTTTGGATGAGGGGAGGGGTTTTAACAGAAGGAGAGATAATTGGCCATTCCAGTGGCTCTGTCCAGGGAATGATAAGTATTCCTACATGAAATGACTAGGATCTGAAGTCTGCTTGGGTGAGGGTGAGGTGGGAGTGGGGATGAGAGATCTTTAATAGAGAAGAGGGATGGTGATAAAAATCTTATATCCTTTTACACACCCCTCTATCATTTCTTTTCCAAGGTAAATGAACCAGCTTCCTTTATCTTCTATGGTAGGATCTCTATTCCAAGGTTTCTGCTTTTTTGTATGACTCTCAGAACCTTCTGGTGTTTAGAACTAGATATTCCAATAAGAGCATTAACCTGTGCTGAATATTATCAGTGAAATCCTTTTGTTCCTCCGTTTTAAACTCTGTTTCTTTTCTCTATCAGAACAAAGCTAGCTTTTCAACGTGGGGTCCTATTCTGTATCACCGACTCATGTTCAACTTTTGACCTGTCCTGGATCATTTTCAGCCCTGCTTACAAACAGCTTCCCACGCTGCAGTTGGTTTCTTCTCTTCAGCTATGATCCCTCCTGGGCTTTTTTTCTCTTTGTGTTCAGCCACTTTCTCCCAAGTCCTCCATAAAGATCTCTATTGAATTGAAACACGTCCTTATACTGAAGAAACTTTAAACTGTCTTCCTTGGCCATGCTCACATTGCTCACCGAAGCCATCTCCATTTCATCTAATATGCTTTTTGTTTTTTTTTTTTTTTTGTTGGTTGTTTCCCTCTAAAGCTTTGCGACATGACTGGGGTGGGGGCAGATCAGATCCATTTTCCTTGTTTTCAGTTATGGTGTCTACCATGCACTAGTACAATGGGCAGAACTCCAAGGATCATTGTCTCTTTGTTTTCATGCATTTGCTGGTAATTTCAAGTCAGCTTCCCTTTTATAAGCTTTATGTCTTTATTGCATTTTGAGAGAACATTATTGGCATACCTGAATCGACGACATCTGTTCCTTCCATTTAAATTTCAGCATCTAAAACAACATGTGTCCTAGTTTCAGGAAACAGGCTGAACAGATGCCAAACCGTTGTACTGAATGCTGTCTCGTGAAAGAGCTGCTCTTGTCCGCATTTTTGGTTTTTTCATTGTGAGGGAGAAGAGCAGATTGAATGATGTCACTAATAAGGGTCCTTTGCCTTTATTGTTTAGACTCCTATTGAAGACCTCTCATATCTGAAGTGGCTGGTGGCTGGAGGGACAAGAGGGTTTGGAGATTTCAGACTCTCTTCACCAGCACAGTGTAGAATAGCAGAGCTGGAAGCAAGGCTGGCATCACGGGCGTGTGACTTGTATAGTTGCATAGGGATCTGCACTGAGAAGTGCCCTCTGCTTGGCTTAATGTCCTACTGTCATCGTCTTGAAATTCTCAATACTTTCTGAACGTGGAAGTCTGCATTTTAATTTTGCACTGGGCCTCAAAAATCATATAGCTAGTTTTGGATGGAAGAAATATGAGGGCATCTAGTGGAAACACACCATTATTATCTGGGATAGATAATTAAGTGTCCATATCTTCTGTGGAACCTGATTTGTTGGCAATTTTGACAAAAGTAAAAGAAAAGCAGGCCAGGCATGGTGGCTCATGCCTGTAATCCTAGCACTTTGGGAGGCCAAGGCAGGTGGATCATGAGGTCAGGAGTTCGAGACCAGCCTAGCCAATATGGTAAAACCCTGTCTCTACTAAAAATATAAAAATTAGCCGGGCATGGCGGCAGGTACCTGTAATCCCAACTACTCGGGAGGCTGAGGCAGGAGAATCACTTGCAACCATAAGACAGAGGTTGCAGTGAGCTGAGATTGTGCCACTGCACTTCAGCCTGGGCAACAAGAATGAAACTCTGTCTCAAAAAAAAAAAAAAAAGAAAGAAAGAAAGAAAGAAAAAGACCTCCCTCCTCAGAATAATACCTCCCTTGAGTTGGAGGGGCCTGGCAAACATCTGTAGGGCACTATTTCAACTATCTTTATGACCTTTAGGGATGGAAACTTCACAACTCCCCCAGTGGGTTCTTCTGCATGTTATCTCTAGTTTTCCCACAAAGGACAAATAGTAACACAAAGGATTAATTTCTACAGTTGCTTTATAGTAATATGCATTCTATGACATTTGCAAAATGGGAAATAAGGCTGTCTGTAAAATCCCCTCCACCCACTGAGAAATAGCATTATTGAAAAAGGGGTGCATACTTTGATCTTTCCTTTTGAGAGAGCAAAATTCCTGTCCTTTTGACATTGTTCCTGGAGATACATTTATAGAGGGGATTAGTTGGACAACTTGAGCTAGAAAAGAATCAAGATGAGGAATAACTGGAGTAAAGGATCTCAAAAAAGACAAAAGAGAAGAAGGATGTGTAGAGGATGTTGTTTTGAGAAGGACGCATTTGCGGCTGTAGACTCAGAACCTGGCTTAGTATGTTTTAGAAGCCGCTCTGCTTTCCATGCTATCCATTCACAAATGTTATTGAATCCTGCTTTGCAGAAAGCGCTCCATGTTTAACTCAACTTCTATACCTATCACACCTTTTCTGGCTGAGTGGTGCTGCACCAAGTGGTATCCATATCATTTGTAGTATGTTTTTCATTCTTTGATATGTCGACTTGAAATAATGGAAAGGATCAGAATCCAGTTTTAAAGAATGTGTTCAAATGAAAAGTTGGGAATAGCCCTCCGGGAAAACCAGACTCCAGAGAAATGGAGTGAGTGTTCTGAAGTTAAAAGTTAAGGTCTTGCCTATATAGACAGAAAACAAAGAAATTTAGTAGGATCATAACATTTTCTATACAAGGCTGGTTTATGAATTATAACAATTTAGTTTGTTTTCTATATGGCTTGTTTTCATTTCCTTTCCAATTTGAAAGAATATATTTAACATTCCATCTTAAGACAATATGATAGTCATAAAGTCTTTGTGTGGGAGAGGTAAGAGGTAATTTATAATGAATATCACCGTGAAGAAGGAAAAGATCTTCCCTGGTGCCCCTTAGCCATTTATAATATTTTACAAAACAATGTAGGTGAGGAAGAAGGCTAATCTATACTCAGAGAAACAAAGGTTACAGCTGCCTATTTTGTGACTCAGGTTTCATAGTTACATCCTTTTAAGGCTCAAAATAATTCAAAGTTCCAACAGCTTAGATTTTGAGTTACTTATTTTCACAAATGTAAGACTTACATAGTGTTCCTATTAAAGTCCATATTACCCTTGAAAATCAGTCTATTTTTTTCCTTGCCTAATTTAACCAGCAGAGTTTCTACTCCATCATTTAAATCACTGATATGAAAGTAATATGCAGGGTCACTGAGTAACAGAGGTTAAAAAAAAATCACTGTGTTGTAACTGAAAAAATGGCCCAAAGTTCTCCCACCCCTAAATACATCTGCAGTATTTGATTTACCTCTTTAATCTCAAACATCTTAACCAGGAAACCACAATTAATAAAATGTACATTTCTTACCCAAGGTATGTCTATTTTCATGAATGTGTTATGTTTTTTTCCAAGAAGTCTGGAGGGCCTGTGAGGGTACAGCAGGATGTGAATCAGTTTTGCTCCTGCAAAGTTGAAACGAATTGGTGGGGGCACAGAGTGGCCCTAGGGAGTTCCTAGAAGGTCTATAGGCTGTCTAAAGGCACAGAGTGCCTGGGAAAGGGTCCGAGTAGGCAGGAGTGGGTACTTATCTAGGATGTCATCACACACTCACAACTTGGCTAGTGATAATCTAAGACAAGAAGTTATCCCCATATTGTGTCTAATCTGCAGAGAAGGTACATCTCTCCACTGGCCCTCAGTAGCCAGTCACCAGGCAGGGCTATAGAGAACCAAACAAAGGCCACCTGAGCCTGGACCAGGTGGAGGAAGAAGGGGCTCATCTGAAGCCCGGTGAGCTTTTGTATGATGATCTCTAACCGGTAGGCGAGGGAGAACGTGGGAAGCAAGACAGGAGATGGGAGGCCTGATGACTAACTTGTCCCATAAGCAGTTTTCCTGGCATGGTTCTGCTATAACAGAAAAGGCTCCTCTCAGAAGTGAGGAGACAGAACCAACGGCTTCAGGACTTAATGGGATTGTAGAGGGGTGGCTAAGTTTGCAGGTGTGAGAAGCCAGGTGTTCTCTGGTATGTCATATATCCCTCCAGGTGAGATGTGTTCATGTGGGAAACAGGCCCTTCATCCCACACTTCTGGGAATGAGATGAGTCCTCCCTGGTGGTTGGTCTCTAAGCTGTACCTATCCCTTGAGAACTTTCTTCCTTTTAGGTTTTTTCAATCCATCTAGCACGTTTCAATGGAGGAAACTGCTATACTTTTAATTTCCTTGTATGAAATTAGAGTTTATTAATTGCTTGTCTCACAGGTTGTAACGAAGATAAAATAAGATGACCCAGGTAAAGTTCTTAACTCAGCTTCTGGTGGTGTAACTCTCAGATGTTAGTTTATTTCTCCTTCTAGCATTTCTTTTTTTTTTTTTTTTTTTGAAAGAAAGAAAAAGAGAGGAAAGAAAGTGAGAGTGAAAGAAAGAAAAAAAAGAATGTAAGAGAGAATGAAAGAGGAAGAGAAAGAGGGAGAGAGAACGAGATTCTTGTTCTATTGCCCAG
>CAUYLG010002712.1:0-47198 GCA_963573385.1 Cacajao melanocephalus
CATGGCAGTGTGGTTTGCTGCCTTCCTCCCCATCACCTATATCTGGCATTTCTCCACATGTTATCCTTCCCCAACTCCCTACCCCCCACTGTCCCTCCCCAATTTCCCCCCCACAGACCCCAGTGTGTGATGCTCCCCTCCCTGTGTCTATGTGTTCTCATTGTTCAACACCTGCCTATGAGTGAGAACGTGCGGTGTTTGATTTTCTGTTCTTGTGTCAGTTTGCTGAGAATGATGGTTTCCAGGTTCATCCATGTCCCTACAAAGGACACGCACTCATCATTTTTTATGGCTGCATAGTATTCCATGGTGTATATGTGCCACGTTTTCCCTGTGCATCTATCATCTATGGGCATTTGGGTTGGTTCCAAGTCTTTGCTATTGTAAACAGTGCTGCAATGAACATTCATGTGCATGTGTCCTTATAATAGAACTATTTATAATCCTTTGGATATATACCCAGTAATGGGATTGCTGGGTCAAATGGAATTTCTATTTCCAGGTCCCTGAGGAATCGCCACACTGTCTTCCACAATGATTGAACTAATTTACACTCCCACCAACAGTGTAAAAGTGTTCCTATTTCTCCACATCGTCTCCAGCATCTGTTGTCTCCAGATTTTTTAATGATTGCCATTCTAACTAGTGTGCGATGGTATCTCAATGTAGTTTTGATTCGCATTTCTCTAATGACCAGTGATGATGAGCATTTTTTCATATGTTTGTTGGCTTCATATATGTCTTCTTTTGTAAAGCGTCTGTTCATATCCTTTGCCCACTTTTGAATGGGCTTGTTTGTTTTTTTTCTTGTAAATCTGTTTGAGTTCTTTGTAGATTCTGGATATTAGCTCTTTGTCAGATGGATAGATTGCAAAAATTTTTTCCCATTCTGTTGGTTGCCGATTCACTCTTATGACTGTTTCTTTTGGTGTGCAGAAGCCGTGGAGTTTGATTAGGTCCCATTTGTCCATTTTGGCTTTTGTTCCCAATGCTTTTGGTGTTTTGGTCATGAAGTCCTTGCCTGTGCCTATGTCCTGAATGGTTTTGCCTAGATTTACTTCTAGGGTTTTTATGGTGTTAGGTCTTATGTTTAAGTCTTTAATCCATCTGGAGTTAATTTTAGTGTAAGGTGTCAGGAAGAGGTCCAGTTTCTGCTTTCTGCACATGGCTAGCCAGTTTTCCCAACACCATTTATTAAACAGAGAATCCTTTCCCCATTGCTTGTTTTTGTCAGTTTTGTCAAAGATCAGATGGTTGTAGATGTATGGCGTTGCCTCTGAGGCCTCTGTTCTGTTCCATTGGTCTATATCTCTGTTTTGGTACCAGGACCAAGCTGTTTTGATTACTGTAGCCTTGTAGTATAGTTTGAAGTCAGGTAGCGTGATGCCTCCAGCTTTGTTCTTTTTGCTTAGGATTGACTTGGCTATGCAGGCTCTCTTTTGGTTCCATATGAAGTTTAAGGTGGTTTTTTCCCGTTCTGTGAAGAAGGTCATTGGTAGCTTGATGGGAATAGCATTGAATCTGTAAATTACTTTGGGCAGTATGGCCATTTTCATGATAGTGATTCTTCCTAACCATGAGCACGGAATGTTTCTTCATCTGTTTATGTCCTCTCTTATTTTGTTGAGCAGTGGTTTGTAGTTCTCCTTGAAGAGGTCCTTTATATTCTTTGTTAGCTGTATTCCTAGGTATTTTATTCTCTTTGTAGCAATTGTGAATGGCAGTTCATTCTTGATTTGGCTCTAAGCCTGTTATTGGTGTATAGGAATGCTTGTGATTTTTGCACATTGATTTTGTATCCTGAGACTTTGCTGAAGTTGCTTATCAGTTTAAGGAGATTTTGGGCTGAGACATTGGGTCTTCTAAATATACAATCATGTCATCTGCAAATAGAGACAATTTGACTTCCTCCTTTCCTATTTGAATACCCTTTATTTCTTTTTCTTGCCTGATTGCTCTGGCTAGAACTTCCAATACTGTATTGAATAGGAGTGGTGAGAGAGGGCATCCTTGTCTAGTGCCAGATTTCAAAAGGAATGCTTCCAGTTTTTGCCCATTCAGTATGATATTGGCTGTGGGTTTGTCGTAAATAGCTTTTACTATTTTGAGATACGTTCCGTCAATACCTAGTTTATTGAGAATTTTTAGCATAAAGGGCTGTTGAATTTTGTTGAAGGCCTTCTCTGCATCTATTGAGATAATCATGTGGTTTTTGTCTTTGATTCTGTTTATGTGGTGAATTACGTTTATAGACTTGCATGTGTTGAATCAGCCTTGCATCCCCAGGATGGAGCCTACTTGATTATGGTGGATAAGCTTTTTGATGTGCTGTTGCAATTGGTTTGCCAGTATTTTATTGGAGATTTTTGCATCTATGTTCATCATGGATATTGACCTGAAGTTGTCTTTTCTTGTTGAGTCTCTGCCAACTTTTGGTATCAGGATGATGTTGGTCTCATAAAATGATTTGAGAAGAATTCCCTCTTTTTGTATTGTTTGGAATAGTTTCAGAAGGAATGGTACCAGCTCCTCTTTGTATGTCTGGTAGAATTCGGCTGTGAACCCATCTGGATCTTGGCTTTTTTTGATTGGTAGGCTATTCTCTGCTGCCTCAACTTCAGGCCTTGTTATTGGTCTTGTTATTCAGGGTTTTGACTTCTGCCTGGTTTAGGCTTGGGAGGATGCAAGTGTCCAGGAATTTATCCATTTCGTCCAGGTTTACTAGTTTATGTGCATAGAGTTGTTTGTAATAATCTCTGATGGTAGTTTGTATTTCTGTGGAATCTGTGGTGATATCCCTTTCATCATTTTTTATTGCATCTATTTGATTGTCCTCTCTTTTCTTTTTTATTAATGTGGCTAGTGGTCTGTCAATTTTGTTGATCTTTTTGAAAAACCAGCTCCTGGATTTATTGATTTTTAAAAATATGGAATGCTTCACGAATTTGCATGTCATCGTTGCACAGGGGCCATGCTAATCTTCTCTGTATCATTCCAATTTTAGTATATGTGCTGCCGAAGCGAGCACAGAAATTCTTTTATTTAAGAGTGTTGAATATTGGCTCCCAATTTCTTCTGGCTTGTAGGGTTTCTACTGAGAAGTCTACTGTTAGTTTGATTGGCTTTTCTTTAGGTGACCAGGCCTTCCTACAATCAGGCCCCTCTTCTGTAGGTCTGCTGTGGTTTTCTGAGGGTCCACTCCAGACCCTATTTACCTGGGTCCTTCTCACCCCTGGAGGTGTCATCAATGGAGGCTTCAGAACAGTAACCAATGGAGGCTGCCTGCTCCTTCCTCTGGGATCTCCATGATGTTAATGGGAATGCTCCTGTGTAAGGTGTCTGGTGACTCCCATTAGGGGGGCTCATCCGGTCAGGAGACATGAGATCTGGGACCCACTTAATGAAGCACTCTGGCTGCCCTATTGGTGGAAGGGGTGCACTGCAATGGTGGGAATCCGACTGGTCCAGACTGCTCAGAATCCTTAGAGCCAGCAGGGGGGAAAATTAAGTCGGTTGATCTATGGGGATCATGGCCACCTCTCCCACCAGGGGATCCATACCAGGAAGGTCAGAGTTCTGTCCATAAACCCGTGGTTGGAGTTGCTGAAATTCCCATAGGGAGGCCTTGTGCAGTGAGGAGGGATGGGTCAGGGTTTGGCCTAAAGGGGCGGTCTGGCCATGATCTGCCACAGCCTCTGTGCTGTGCTGTGGGGAATTTATCCTGGGTCCAAACCATTCAGTCTCCCTGGCACTGGCAGAGGAATAATGGCAGACTGGAGCTGCAGTGATGGCTGCCACTCCTTCTCTTGGGAGCTCAGTCATCTTAGGCAGCAGACAGCTGCAGTGAAAGTGGCTGCCCCTACCCCCAGGAGCTTGATCATCTTAGGCAGTCTTTAGTGGCCACAGAG
Organism: Cacajao melanocephalus; assembly: GCA_963573385.1. NCBI lineage: Eukaryota > Metazoa > Chordata > Mammalia > Primates > Pitheciidae > Cacajao > Cacajao melanocephalus. The sequence goes on from CAUYLG010002712.1 coordinate 3,909, forward strand.
AATCTGCACAGCTCTGTTCTTGTGACCCAAAGTCCTGGTGGCATGGGCTCTTGAGAGAGATCTTCTGATTTGCAGGTTGCACAGATCCATGAAAAAAGCATGGTTTCCTGGGCAGAGTATCTCAATCACTCACTGCCTCCCTTGGCTGGGGGAAGCTCCCCTTGTGCCATGTGGCTCCCAGGTGGACCATCACACCACCCTTCTTTTTCTCTCTTTCTGTGGGTTGCACCAACTGCCTAGTCAGTTCCAGTGAGAGAACCTAGATACCTCAGTTGCCAGTGCAGGATTCACTTACCATGTTTGTTCTTCTTAGTGGGAGCCTTCTACCACAGCTCTTTCTAGTTGGCCATCTTGACCTTTCCCCTGATTTCAGTGTTTTAAAATTTATTGAATCTTGTTATGATCTAGCATATGGTCTACCTTGGAGAAAGTTCCACATGCTCTTGAGAGGAATGTGTATTCTATTGTTTTTGGGTTAGAGTGTTCTATATATGCCTATTAGGTCTAGTTGGTGTATGTCTTTTTCAATTCTATCAATTTTTGTTTTATTTATTTTGGAGTTCTGTTGCTTGGTGCATATATATGTATAATTGTTGAAGCTGCTTGACAGATTTGCCTTTTTGCCTTTTATCATTATGTAATACTGTCCTTCATCTCTCATAACAATTTTTTAAAATCTATTTGGTCAGATATTATTATGGCTATATGTAGTTCCTCCTTATCTGTGGGGGATATGCTCTAGATTCCCAGTGAATGAACACCTAAAACCACAAATAGTACCAAAACCTATGTACACTATACATGACACTTGCTCTGATACTCAAGAGGGCTACTAAGCAACTAATGGGTGGATAGCAGTGTGGATATACAGTGTGGATATTCTGAACAAAAGGAAGATTCATGTCCTGAGTGAAACAGAGTGGTGTGATATTTCATCATGCTACTCAGAATGATATGCAATGAAAAACTTATGAATTGTTTATTTCTGGATTTTTAAATTTAATATTTTAAGATCATGGTTAAATGCAGTTAACTGAAACCATGAAATGTGAAACCATGGATAAAGGGATACTACTGTATACTTATATATTGCATTCTAGTATAATATTGGATAGCTTTCTTTTGCTTACTATTTGCCACAGAATATATTTTCCCATTCTTTCCATTTCAGTGTATTTGTGTTTTTTATTTTAATGTGAATCTCTTGTAGATAACATATATCATGTTTCCTTTAATCTATTTTAGCCATTTATACCTTTTATTTGGAGAGTGTAATCTATTTACACCTAAAGTAATTACTGATAAGGAAGGACTTCTGTCATTTTGCTACTTGTTGTTTCATGTTTTATATGTTTTTCACTCCTCAATTATTCAGTACTGCCCTCTGTGTTTCACAGATATTTTGTAGTATACCAATTTGATTTCCTTCTTCTTTCTTTTTACTATATGTTTTTGGTTATTTTCTTAGTCTTGCTTTGGGGATTATAATTAACATCTTAATTTATAATAATCTAGTTTGAATTAATACCAATTTAGTTTCAATAGTACAGTTGTCCCTTGAGATCCACAGAGGACTGGTTCTGAGACACTGCCACAGATACCAAAATCTGTGGATGCTCAGTTCCCTCATATAAAATTGTATACTACTTGCATAAGCTATCGACGTCCTTCCATATACTTTGTCATCTCTAGATTACTTATAATACCAATTAAGTGTAAATAATTGTTGTACCATATTGTTTTTATTTGTATTATTTTTATTGTTGTATTGGTCTTTTAATCATTATTTTTTCGAATATTTTAAAGCTACAATTGGTAGAATCCATGTATATAAAACCCATGGATACAGATGGCTGACTATATACAGGAACTTTGACTATATACAGGAACTTTGTTTCTATCTAGCTGTTTCCCTTTATCTTGTATTGTCACAAATTACATCTTTACACATTGTGTGCCCATTAACAAACATTTATAATTTTGTTTATGTAATTATCTTTTAAATAACATAAATATATTAATATATTATTTATATAATAAAGTAAAATATATTAATACTGACTTATCTATACCTTTGCAATCACCTTTATTGGTATTCTTTATTTCTTTTCTTTTCTTTTTTTTTTTTTTGAGACAGAGTTTTGCTCTTGTTGCCCAGGCCGGAGTGCAATGGCACGATCTCGGCTTACCGCAACCTCTGCCTCCTGGGTTCAAGCACTTCTCCTGCCTCAGCCTCCTGAGTAGCTGGGATTACAGGCATGTGCCACCACGCCTGGCTAATTTGTATTTTTTTAGTAGAGACAGGGTTTCTCCATGTTGGTCAGGCTGGTCCCGAACTCCCAACCTCAGGTGATCCGCCCGCCTCAGCCTCCCAAAGTGCTGGGATTACAGGCATGTGCCACCACGGCCAGCTGTTCTTTATTTCTTTAAGCAAATTTGAGTTACTATTGTGTCCTTCCTTTTCATTCTGAAGGATTCTCTCTTTTTTTTTTTTTGTGCCTCTGGGAACTGTCTGGGAATGTCTTAATTTTTCCTTTATTCTTGGGCATAGTTTTGCCAGATACAGAACAATTGGTTGGCCTTTTTTTCTGAGCAATTTTAGTACATCACCCCACTGACTTCTAGCCTGTATGGTTCTTGATGACAAGCCAGCTGTTAATCATATTGAGAATCTATTTCATGTAATAAGTTGTTTCTCTCCTGCTGCTTTTAGGTATCTCTCTTTGTTTTTGTCTTTCTTTTTGTAATTTTTCTTTTTTTGTTCATTTTCTTTCTTTTTGTGTTTTTGTCTTTCTAAAGTTAGATTGTAATATGTCTTAATGTACATCTCTTTGAGTTTATCCTAATTGGAATTTGTTGAGCTCGTGGATAGGGAATTGTTAATGTTTCACTGCAAAAGAGAATGTGAGGTGGGAGCTATAATTATGCTTGTCTTTGGAATGTACGATACCCAGTGAGATGTTGAATAGAAAACAAAAGAGACATAAAAATGCTAACGCGCTTCTCTGGAGCTTGGAATTGGAATGAGAAAATACTGCATAACTATTGTGTAATTTGGGCATATTAATAAATAATTTCAAGTTTGAATGTGGTAATAAAGTTATGTGTACAACAACCTATCAAATAGATATATTTAATAAAACGTGCAAATCAATGATACGGGGATGTGGGGAGATTTGTGAAAGAGATCAGTTCAGCAAAAGTCAGGAGTGGAAAAAAACTACCAGAAAACATAATAAAAATAAATGACAGGGCAAAACAAAACAAAATCATAGGAATTATGACAAATATGAATGGACTTAGTTCCACTATTTAAAGGGAAAGTTCCTCAAAAATGGTTAAAAATAAAGACCAAACTAATACTGTTTCCAAAAGACAGACTGATGTTAAAATATCAAAAGAATTTGGAAAGAAGTGAATGAGAGACGACAAACAGGCAAAAAAAAAAAAAGTAGTATGACAGTTATGACAGTATTAAAATCATATAGAGCAAAGCATATGGGCAAATATAAAATACATGACAAACATAAATAATTCATAAAAATAAAACAATGCACAATCTTTTTTAATCCTCATGGCACATAGAGAAGAAAGAATAATTAACTGCATAAATCTTCCTGTTGTTTTAGAATTTTTGCTGACTCCAAGATGAATGTCAGGTATTTATGTATATTCAAAAGAACTGAGATATATCTCCACAGAAGTTGTTGAGGGTGGCCTACAATCTGGGCTGCTACACATAGACTTAAGCTATGTATTTTTGAGTGAATGAAAAATAAATAAATAAATGTATGTATGAATGAAAGTTTAAAGGCAGCTTTGAGGATGGCACAGCATTGCCATCTACCAGAGACATCTAAACTGCCTGAGCCTCAGTACTGCCACTTGCCAGTGGATGAATTCATATAATCATCCAACCTTAACCCCTATTTCTTTGTAGAAAAAAATTAATAGTAATCCTTTAACAGTTTACTAATTAAGAGGGCTTTTATGAAAATTATGTAAAGTTAGTCAATCTATCATGGGAAAGTATTTTGCAAACTATGAAGAACTCTGCAGGATTAAATGTTATTTCTCTGATCCCTCAGGGTTGAAAACAATGGGAGGTTTAGTTAAGTTAAAATCCTTTCTGTGATTGTCTCTTTCGTACCTCTTCTTATTAGATGATTGGATTGCTTCCATGGAGGCAGCAATTTGCCATGTGTGTACCTATGCAACAGTCCTGCATGATCTGCACATGTACCCCAGAACCTAAAGTACAATAAAAAAAAAGAAAAAAAAAACGGCCAAAATGAGAAATATGGATGCACTCCTTTAAAAAAGTAATGTTTCATGAGTCAGTTAAGACAACCTCACTGATGACCTTGAATCATCTTTGCTCTAATTAACCTTATATTTAGATGTGCTGCTTGATGATACTGTGTATAAAAATTAAATGAAGAACAAAAATTTTTAAAATGTGGACGAAATACATAAAAAAAAGAAAGTAACATATGAAAAGCACATAAGTATGTAAGAGTTAAATATGTGAAAATATTAAGGCTTTGTTTTCTATTAGTAATATTATAATAATTTTTTATGAATAATTTTTTTTCTTGCATTTAGACTATCCCTTTTGGATATTTTTCTAAAATAGAATTACTGGTTAAGAAAATTTAAATATTTATAAACATTTTGATAAACTTTGCCAAATTGCTTTTTAGTGTGTTTACAGTCCTACCAGTAGTGTATAAGAGTATTAATCTTGGGGCAGACATTTTTTGTTTTCTTTTTATTACTATGAAAATTACATACGAAAAGCACATAAGTATGCAAGAGAAAAACATACAAATATTAAAGGCTTTGTTTTCTATTATTAGTAATATAATATTACTAATTTCACATTTCTGTTCTTTCCGGATAATATGAAATTTTATTGTAATTTTAATATACATATTTTGATTAGTGAGGCTGACAGTTTTCATGATTTTTTTCCTAGGTAGTGGTAAGTGCAGATTATAACTCCTGTCCACTGAGAATTAAAACCTCTTTCATTTCCTAACATCTTAATGGATTCCTAAAGCTGGAGTTACTTGGACACATCCTTACCCATCCCAAGCAGCCTCTGAAAGCCCAGTCTGAGTTTGTGCATCCTGAGTGCATAGACCAGGGGGTTGAATGCGGGGGGGATGACGTTGTGCAACACATTAAGAAGCACGGGGATAAGGGGAATCTTTTTCTCTGCAAGGTGTGTGACAGACACCACAATGATACCTGTGTAGAAAAAGAGGATGAGGATGAGGTGGGAGCTACAAGTGCTCAGAGCCTTGGACATTGCTTCTGCTGAGTTCAGCCTCAGCACAGAGTGAAGGATTAGAGCATAGGACAAAAATACCAGAGCCATATCACTCCCAACCAAGACCCATGCTAGCAACAGTTGGCAAAATTTGTTCACGGTGATGTCATCACAAGCCAAGCTGATAACCCCCAAGTTAGAGCAGAGGCAGTGCTCGATTTCATTCCTGGAACAGTAGTGTCTCTGAGCAGCCAGTATAGGCACTGGGATGGTCAACAGGCCATTTCTGAGCACCATGAACCCTTTGGCTTTGATGACAAAAGCTTTAGTGACTATGGAAGGGTACTGAAGAGGGCGACAGATGGCTATGTATCTGTCCACTGCCATACAGAGAAAGATGCCTGACTCCATGAAGATGAAGCAGTGGATGGCATAGATCTGAGAAAAACACTCAGGGAGGCTGATGGCCTTGGCATCAAACCAGAGGATTGCCAGGATCTTGGGCATGATGGTAGTGGCCAGGCCAATGTCCACCACTGCCAGTATGCCCAGCAAATGGTACATGGGTTCATTTAGCATGGGCTCATGTTGAATGGTGATCATGATGAGGAGATTGGCACCAAGAGCTAAGAAGTATAGCAGAGCCAGGGGCAGGGAGATCCAGTGCTGCCACTCATGAATGCCTGGGAACCCCGTCAGGACGAACTGGGAAATCTGGAGGCTGGAGCTATTGGTAACACTGGTGGAGGTATCCATGGAAGAGGCGCCTCAGTCTCAGTGTCTGTCTGAAATAGAAGGAAGCTATGTTTAAAAGTTCAGCCAAGGGGCTGGGTGTGGTGGCTCATGCCTGTGATCTCAGCACTTTGGGAGACTGAGGTGGGCAGATCAACTGAGGTCAGGAGTTCGAGACCAGCCTGGCCAACATGGCAAAACCCTATCTCTACTGAAAGTACAAAAATTAGCCAGGTGTGGTAGTGCATATCTGTAATCTCAGCTACTCAGGAGGCTGAGGCACGAGAATCACTTGAACCCAGGAGGTGGAGGTTGCAGTGAGCAGATAACATGCCACTGCGCCCCAGCCTGGACAACAGACTAAGACTCTGCCTTAAAAAAAAAGTTAAGTGTCTTGATAAGAACCCCTTAATAGTGAACCAGCTCCTTTTATTCATGAATGACCCTCAACTTTATTTGGTTTCTGGAAATATACCACAGAGGAATAACAAAAAAAGCAAAAAACTTCTAAACAGAAGGGTTGTAATAACCATTTCGCCACAACTTGTATGTCTAGTAAGCATGTCCAAATAGATTAAAATCTTATCACTAACAGATAAATATTAATATTTGGTTTACTTCCAATCTTCTGTTTTATTTTTAAACAGTTTACTTCATTATCCAGAAATAATTTTGTATCTTGCCTTTGTCTTTTAGCAGTATGTTTTAAGATATAAGTACTCAAAAATTTTATTTCATAGATGAATAAGTTAACCAAAGACTTCTCAATAATATTTAAAAAGTGTGATGTTAATTTTAATTGCTGCTTTAAATTTTTGCATTTGGCTATTCTATAATTTACTGACAGGTATTTTGCTTTTAAGATTGTTTTCTTTGAGTAGAATTTCAAAAATGATACAAAAGTTATATATACAAAAGATATAATCATCTTAAAATTTTAAATAGAATTTTGATCTTATTTTAAGATATAATACCTACACATGGTAAAAATGAGAAGAAAATGAAAAATATAAACAATGAAAAGTAAGATTCTAATGCTTGGGGCTTCCAAATTATTTCTCTTTCCTTTCACCCGATCAGCCAGTAGTATGTTTCTTGGGAGTCCTTCCAGTAATAGTTTATGCATGGATAAAAATATACATATACATATATATACATATATAAATAATTTTTTTTAAAAGACAAAATCAAATGTTAGCATACTCTTCTCTTTTTTTCTTTCCTTTTCTTTTTTAACTTAATATTTTGAAGACTATTCCATATTAACATATAGATATGCCTTACTGCTGTTTTCTGTCAAGTTGTATCATTTTCTACCACTTAGATATCCTATAGTTTAATGAGAATTTTTTTGTCCTTTTAGAATTGATATATCATAGTTGTAGATATTTTGGAGGTACATGTGATATTTTGATACAAGTACACAATGTGTAATAATCAAATCAGCGTAATTAGGATATCCGTCACCTCAAGCATTTGTCTTTCCTTTGTGTTAGAAACATTGCAATTATTCTCTTTTAGCGATTTTGAAACATACAGTAAATTATTAACTATAATTTTCCTACTGTCCTATTGAATACTAGAATTTACTTCTTCTACCTAACTATATTTTTGTACCCACTAACCACCCTCTATTCTTCTACCTCCGCCCTTTCCAGCTTCTGGTAACACAATTCTATTCACTACTTCCAGAAGATCCATTTTTTTATTAAGCTCCCAAACATGAGTAAGTACATGTAATATTTGTCTTTCTGTGCTTTATTTATTTCACTTAACACATTAACCTCCAGTTCCTCAAACATGAGTGAGAACATGTAATATTTGTCTTTCTGTGCTTGATTTATTTCACTTAGCATAATAACCTCCAGTTCCATCCATGTTTCTGCGAATGACAGGATTTTATTCCTTTTTGTGGCTGATTAATAGTCCAGTGTGTATGTGTGTGTGTGTGTGTGTGTGTGTGTGTGTGTATCACATTGGAGAGATATATATATACTCTCTATATATACTATATATGGTGGGTGTATGTATATAGTGTATATATATCTATATATCTCTCTATATATATCTCCTGTTTTCTTTATCCATTCATCCATTCATGAAACTTAGGTTGATTCCATATCTTGGCTATTGTGAATAGTGCTGCAATAAACATAAGAGTGTAGATATCTTTTCTATATACTGATTTCCTTCTTTTGCATATAAACCCAGCAGTGAAACTGCTGTACCATATGGTAGTCCTCTTTTTAGTTTTTTGAGGAACCTCCGTATTGTTTCCCATATGGTTGTACTACTTTACAATCCCACCAACAGTGTACATGCATTCCCCTTTCTCTGCACCCTTGCTTGCATTTGTTATTTTTGTCTTTTTGATAATAGCGATTCTAACTGGAATGACATGATGTCTCTTGTGGTTTCGATTTTCATTTCCCCATTGATTGGTGATGTTGAACAGTTTTTAATATAACTATTGGCCGTTTGTATATCTTGTTAGAGTTCCTTATATATTCTGGTTATTAATGCCTTTGTCAGAGAGTTTGCCAATATTTTCTCCCTTTCTCTCATCATAGATTGTTTCTTTTCAGTAAACACGTGAGTTTGAAACAGAAGAAGGTTTGCAAGAAAACACTGAGAAGTTATCAGACATGTTTCTTCCTCCAATAGGTGTCAATAGGCCCATAGAGAAATCCATCCATAAAAAGTAAATGTAATCTCGCTTTCTTAAAGATTCTGTAGGTTGTCTCTTTTGTTGGATGTTTTATCTGCTTCTAGTATTTTGCTACTATAAAAAATGATGCAGTAAATGCACCTTTTCTTATGTATTTATGCATATGTATATGTTTATCCACATAATAATTTCCAAGAACTGAACTGCTGGGTCAACTGGAATGAAACAATATTGACTTGACAAGCCTATTGTCTTTTAGAGAGGTTATTCTGACTCCATATGAGAGTATGGGGATTTGAATGCTCCTGATATACACTAAAATGTTGTTTCATAGATACATTGTAGTACTTTACACACCCACAATTTGTTCGTGAGTGTGTCTATTTCATCATGTCCACGCCAAAATTGGGAATTTTAATTTAAAATATCTATAAATTGTTCTATTATTATAATAGAATGAAAATGGAACTATCAATTTTGTTTTAGTATTCACTTCTTTGTTTAGTAAACTTTAACATTTTCAAGCAGTCATTTTCCATTTATATGCTTACTCATTAATTTTCTATTTTATCTTACTATTTATTATTTATTGTCTATTTTCTACATATGCCCATTTTGTAGTACTAAAGAAAATAATGTTTTTAAAGTGCTTATCATTGCAGTGTACACTACTTGGGTGATGAGTGCATCAAAATCTCAGAAATTATCACTAAAGCACTTATCCATGTAACCAAACACCACCTGTTACCCCGAAACTATTAAAATAATAATAATAATAAAGTGCTTACCATGGAGTCTGGCAGCACAACCTTATTAATATGTATGAGTTTCACTGTATCTTGAGGATACTATTTCTTTTTCATGATTATTATGGTTAATTTTATTATTAACATTATTACATCTCTTGTGAAAGTTCAAATGTTACAGCAAGGTGTAAACATTCCACGTGAAAAAAAAAAACAGATACTTCTTCCCTTCCAAGAGTTCCCACCACCTCCTTCACCCCCACCTCCTCCCAGAAGTCTGATCTTGACAGCACCTTGCCCACACAGGGTGGCTAGGGTCTCTGTCCCTGCTAGGCAGGGTGAGGGCTGCCTGACCACTGGCCTCTCCCTTCGGTTAACAGCCAAGGGGACAATGCAAACCTCAGCTCAAACGAAGAAACATTTACATACATTTTATATAATACCAGCCGACATGATTTCTACTCCCAACACTCTCCCAGACTGATGGGTTCATAGGGGAAACAACAAAAAGAAAAGTACTTTGCTGAGATTTCAGCCTAAAAAACAAATCTCCTCTCATTTAAGTGGATACCTGAATTCAGTTTTGAAAACTGAAATTTTGTTACAGTCGCACACAAAGAGAGAAGCCTGTTCTTATGATAGTTGTAGGACAAGGTAGAAAAAAGAGGGATGCTAGAGGCTATGGGGAAAAATGAAGAGAAAACAAGTTAGAGGGAATGAAGGAGGGAGGTTCACAGTATTATCTTGTTATTCACTATTCCTACCAATGTTATAACTAAATACAAAATTGTATAAAAACACATCAGATATGACAGTAAACAAGTGAAAGAAATAAGCTGGCAGCCATATAAAATTTGAAAAGGTTATATACCCAACCTGGGCTGGCTCCAGGGCTCCTCTAGAGGTGTATAGCATGGGGAGAAGCCTGTCTGCTCTCATCTTCCATTCAGAACAGTGTTAGGGTTGTGGGTGGCTTGGTAACTCTTTCACAACACCGATTATCACATAAGCATCCCCTGAAGAAATGTGGGGCAGCCCACACACAATCAGTCCTGTTGTGCCACTCCACAAACCTGTCTTCCCACTTTTACCCTACAGACACAGTGCATGCTCTCCTATCATGGAGAGAGCCCTGCTCATGGGATCATCAACTCCTGATTAATTGGGAATAGAAAAAGTAAAATTCAGCACATTCCCAAACCACTTGGTATCCTTCCCAAATTTATTGCCAAAAGCTTGTAAGTAGCAATGCAATTGGCCTATATTACCTCTCATAAGGATATTACTTCTATCTGTTGAATTTTCTGGAAAATTTTCTCCAGTTCATTTTCTATTATATTCCATTTATCCTTTAAAAAGTGTATTATGCATGCACATGCATACCTTTAAACTTTTTTTCTTTTTCTTTTTCTTTTTCTTTTTTTAAGACAGGATCTCTTTCATTCAGGCTGGAGTGCAGTGGCACGATCATAGCTCACTGCAGCTTTGACCTCATGGGCCCAAGCAATCTTCCCACCTTAGCCTCCTGAGTAGTTGGGACTACAAGCATGTGCCACCAGGCTTGGCTAATTTTTGTACTTTTTGTAGAGATAGTGTTTCCCCATGTTGCTCAGGCTGGTCTCAAACTCCTGGGCTCAAGTAATCTGCCCGTTTCTGCCTCTCAAAGTGCTGGGATTACACACATGAGCCACTGCACTAGGCCATATTTAAACTTTTATGTAGTCCTAACATTTGTACCTTTTAAAATTAATTATTTTATGGCTATTAAGCTTTTAATAAGGTAAATTCAGTATTTTAATAAGCATTTGTTTGCATTTTTTTACAAAAATTTATTTAAAAAAGAATTTTTAAACTATAAAGTGAGAAAGTCTCTAAATTAATTTTCCTCTACAAATAACTAGACCATTGTTCCAGTACCATTCAGTAAATAAGCCCTCTCTTCCCCATTAGTTTGCAATACCATTTTAATCATATATTAAATTTAAAAATTTATTCAAAGATCACTGCCTGCCCGCACAATCTTTTCTGGTTTTAGTGTCAGTACCAATTGAATTAGTTTATTTGCTATTTTGTAGAAGAGATTCTTACTACTAACTTCAAATAACTTTTTAAAAATTAATCAAAACTGGTTGTAATTTTTTAAGTATTATATTAAAACACGTAAGTCAATTGTGGAAAAAGTGATGTCATTATCTCATTGATTCTTTCCATTCAGAAATATGTTTTTCCTTTTTTTCATAGGTATTTTTGGATTTTTTTCCATTATTGTTACCTTTTACCCCCATTATATTTTCTAATTGGCTATTGTTACCTAAGAAACCTTCTGATCATTATAGTTTTAAGAAAATGTTTTCCAAAATACAGTTGTTTTACAGTACTACTTTCCAAAGCTAGTAGCTTTTTAGTAAATTCTTGTCTCTTTCAAATTTTCTCTTTTTGGCAGAAAAATATATTACCTATCATTATAGTTTTGAATAATGTACACTTTTATTTTTATTTTGCGTATTACTAAAGTATTTAGAATTTTCAAAACAATACAAAAGAAATGATGAAAGTCAACATCTTGTCTAGCTCTGAACTTTAAACTGTCTCTAGAGTTCTCTCTCTTATGGCACTAGCTAATCCTTTTCTGAGAAATGTTTATTTATCTAGGTGATTTGATGTTTATTTCTAGTTCTTAATTTTTCTTTTAAAGTTGGGCATTGGCAAATTCAATAACTATCTTTTTTGGATGTCTCAGATCTGTGATTTAAGTGGCAGGATTTCCTGCTTTTACCATTCCTTCAGTATTTATAGAGCTCTTCCTCTGTGTCAGACTCCGTGAGGCAGGAGTGTGTTTTCACTTTCACTGGTAGGGATTTCTATTCTCTCCAGCAAGTCCAGGAAAGAGCTCAGACTCACTTTTCTCATGTTTTCTCCAGGTCTCAGGCCTTTGTCTCTGCACAGGTGAGGGGAAAAGAGGGGCAGAGTTGGAAGAATCAAGCTAAGAAAGCCAGGGAGGAAGGAGAAAAAGAGGCAGGGGCAACCAGGGAGAGACCTATGAACAGAAAAGGAAACAATTTCTCACCTCTGGTCTCTTGGTTCCTCCCTGCTAGGAGATCCAAGACAGATCCTCTCTAAATGGAATTGCTTTCTGTAGATGCTTCTGTTCTCTTGGCTACACCTCTCTTTTATCCCTTTGTTGCTGAGAGTACATTTTGTTCTCTCCTGTGGGGTTTGGGCTGTTGAACAAATTGGAGCCCCAAGATGCTCTGTTCCTTCTCTGCTACTCCCTGTGTGCTACATGAGGCTTCTTCAAATTTTCTTCCTGTGTACTCCAATACTTGAAATTTTTTCACCACCACCCCAAATGACCCCCTCCTTGCCCAGGATTTTAGAGGAGTATCAAACACAACTTAGGGAACAGAATTACTCAGCCCCTAGTCCCATGGGAAGCACTCTTAGGTGGTTTTCTCTGTCTTGATGAAGGCTTGAGAGGAAGAGTCCCTCCTTCTGGTCTACATCCCTGAATGCCTCTTCCTCTCCCCACAATACAGCTTCCTTCAGCCTCTTCAGGAGCCATTTTCCAGTGGATGTATCCTCTAATCTATATTTTATCTTTTACCAATTCCTTTATCATGGGATTTCTCTCCCATATACACACATATATAAAATGCAGATGCCCCGTTTGCTGGATATTTCCTATCTGTCTCTCCAGATGTCTTTCCCACTTTGTATCCAGAGAGTTTAAAGTCTATGGCCTCTGGTTTATGGTTGGATTTGGCCAGGTGGAGGCACTGGTGGGAGATCAGAGGGCAGCAGGCAAGATAAGTAGGGGGATTTATTTTTCTGACTCTCTTCCTATTGGCTCACTGTTTGACAGTGCCTGTGTTTCTCTATTAAAAAACAGTGATCCTGTTAGGTAGTCCCCACCTGCGTAGCTCTTGTCAATAGCTGTTTCTTCCCACTGCTTTTTAGCTTAGGAATAGCAATGGCTGTTTAAAAATTTTTGTTGTATATATTTGAGGGGTATAGCATACTTTGATATACGTATGCATATTGATTACTAGCAGTCAGGCAAATCAACATTCCATCATCTCATATAGTTACTTTTCTTTTCTTTTTTCTTTTTTTTTTTTTGCTGGTAGGAGGACCTAAAATCTATTCTCTGGAGCTCCAGAGTTTGGTGCATATATATTTAGGATTGTAATATCTTCCTGTTGGATTGATCCTTTTATTGTTATATAATAGCCTTCTTTGCCTTTTTTTACTGTTGTTGTATTAAAGTCTGTTTTAACTGGTAAAAGAATAGCTACTCCTGTTGACTTTTGGTTTTCATTTGTATGCAATATCTTTTTCCACCTCTTTACCTTATGTCTATAAGAATCCTTTTGTGTTAGGTGAGTCTTTTGAAGACAGCAGATATTTGGTTAGTGGTTTTTTTTTTTTATCTATTTTATCAATCCATATCTTTTAAGTGACCGTTAGACCATTTACATTCAATATTAATATTGAGATGTGAGGTACTGTTCCATTCATCATGTTGATTGTTACCTAGATACACTGTTTTCTTCACTGCATTATTGTTTTATAGGCCCTATGAGTTTTATGCTTTCAAGAGGTTATATTCTGATGCATATTGACCTTTGATGTCAAGATTTAGGACTAATTTTAACATTTTTATAGAGCTGGTTTGGTGGGGACAGATTTCCTCAACATTTGCTTATCTGAAATATACTTTATTTCTTATTTATGAAACTTAGCTTTTCTGTATACAAAATTCTTGGCTGACAGTTTTTCTGTTTAGGAAGGCTAAAGATAGGACCTTAATCCCTTCTGGCTTATGAGGTTTCTGCTGAGAAGTCTGCTGTTGGTCTCATAGGTTTTCCACTATAGGCTATCTGATGGTTTTGTCTCACTGCCTTTAGAATTCTTTCCTTCACATTTACTTTGGATAGCCTGATGATTATATGCCTTGGTGGTATCTTTTTTGCAATGAATCTCCCAGAAGTTCTTTGGGCTTCTTGTATTTGGATGTCTAAATCTCTAGCAGAGCCAGGGAAGTTTTCCTTAATTATTTCCTCAAATTATTTTTCCACACTTTTTGCTTTTCCTTCTCCCTCATGAATATCATTGATTCTTAAATTTTGTTATTTTACATAATCCCATATTTCTTTAAGACTTTGCTCATTTCTTTATTTCTTTGTTTTTATCTGACTAGGTTAATTCAAAATCCTTTTCTTCAAGCTCTGAAATTATTTCTTCTACTTCATATAGCTTGTTGTTAAAATTTTCTATTGCATTTTTAAATTATGTAAATGTATCTTTCATTTCCAGAAGTTCAGACTGGTTTTTCTTTAAAATATCTATGTCTTAAAAATTTCTTCATTTACATTGTGAATTTTAAAATTTATTTTTTGGTCTTTACCTTTCTGTTGTATCTTCTCAAGTAACTTAATAATCGACTGTTTGAATTCTTTATCTTGTATTTAAAGGATTTCATGTTCAGTTGGATTCATTGCTGGAGAGTAGTGTGATCTTTTGGGAGTGTTATACAACCCTATTTTGTCATACTGCCAGAGTTACTATTCTGGTTCCTTCTCATTTTGGTACACTATTTTTTCTAATTAATTTTTGAATTTATTTTGGTTCAACTGGTTTTTCAAATTTCTTTTTTTCCCCTTGAGGATGCGAGTTTAATGATTATAGTTTTTGTAACCTAATTTGGCTCTGGGTACTTTCTGGAGTGAAGACTCCATACAAGTTCCTTTATTATAGAGATTCTTTGTATAACGGCTTTTTCAAATGCTGGTTGTAGTAGCAATGTGTTTGGTGTGTGAGCAGGTTCACTATCTCCTGTGGGTTTGGAATGATAGAGATCTCTTGAAACTTACCTTGTTCCCCAGTGGTGTGCACTATTTTTAATTTATTTTCCTCCCAGTATTTTATTTACTAGGTTAAACAGCTCAGGCTTCAGGCCAGTAGGGAAGGTGTCCATAGGTAAAAACTGTCTGTGGATAAAGCAAGTGGGTAAATACAGTACCCCATGATGGACAGAGGTCCAAGCCTTGATAGAGGCTTGCGGGGGAGCTCTCAGTGAAAATCACTGACATCTTTTCAGGGGAAAGGGAGGGAACCACCTCAGCTCCCTTGGCAAACCAGCAAGAAAGTCATTCACTTCCGAGTCAGACTCCTGACCCAGTGAACTGGCTATTCAGATCAGATAGGCATCACTTTTCATCTGCAATGATGTCGATATTTCATGTAGAGAAGGATTATGACTCTATTCCCCCAGGCAATCCTGAACCTGGAGGGCAATTTTCCTACGGGTATGTAGTCACTTTGAGGTGTTCCTAAAAGGTCGTCAACACATGCAACCACGCTGAAATCCCATGGAAGAAACTCTAGCTGTGTTTGCAGTGGTGAGGGGGAGAAAAAGTGTCTTTCTCCCTTCACAAGCACCAGAGTTGCCTGACTACTGGGGTAAAGCCACAGACCTCCCCTCACTGAACCCAGCACTGCACCTGTGCCTCTGCTGAAAGAAACTTCCCACAAGTGGAATGTTCTGGGACTCAAGACCTGCCATCTGAATTTTTTTTGTCCCATGGGTGCTCCCTTGATGTTGTACACTCTTTCTTCCCCTAGGATTAGAAGTTTCTGAGGGCTGGACTACTGTGAAAGCCACCCAGTAGGGCTGCCACATTCCAGGATAGTGCTAAGAAATGTCTGCAAGGGATCTAGTTATGTGACCTGTCCTCAAGTCTCCCAGAAGCGGGTAACAGCAGCAACTCTGATGCAGGTGGCCAGGAAGTGATGTAGGCTCTATGACATTCTTGGTTATAAATAGCCTTGGTGTGTTGGCTTTCTCAAATGCCAGCTGTAGTAGTAATGAACTGGTCATGTGGACAGACTCAGGACCTCCCAGTTAGCCAGGGTAATTCAGGAGATAGTGATAGCTGAGGTCACATACAAGTTTTCTTCTTCTTAGGCACTGTGTTATTCTGCCTGCAGGTGCTATAATGGACTGTGTTGGTTGGCTTCCATCCAGGAAATGGCACTTGGAAAAGAACACCAGCTGCAGTGGTAGTGTTGGAATTTGTGCTTGCCTTATGTTACCCACGGGAGGTATTCTTATATCTTAGGCAATGGCTAGGTACATAGAGCTCTTTAAAGTTTCTGTCCTTTGCGTTAAGCTACCAAGGCAGGTGGAGAGGCAAAGCCAGGTCGGGGGCTGGGTCAGGCAAATCCATGCTCTGTCTCTCCACAAGAAGGTACAATCATTGGCCTCATTGGGAGTTGAAAGGATGTTCTCTGGCCACTGTGGTAATGTTCCAGGGAGGAGCACAGCTGTCTCTTCTGCACAAAAGACTCCACACAGAGAGTGGGGATTAGAAGGTGGCAGTAAGTCCCACCCAGCTCCCATAAACGTAGCAAGGCATGTCTCATACCCTCAGTGTTCCACTGGCAGCAGCTATCTAGGTTCCAGGCAGTCTACCCTAAGAACTCAATATTGCCACAGGCCACAAGCCTTCCAGGGGAGAAATGAACTGCAGTTTTCAGGTCACAGCCCTCCCAGTATGCCCATGAAACAGGGGCAATCAATTTCTATGCAGGTAGCTACAATGCACTTCCCACTTGCCCCTCAGTTCAGGCCAAGGAAGTTTGTCCACACTTGAGATTATATTCTGAAGCTCATTTGGGAGCTTTTCTCAACCTGTGACTGCTGCCTGAATTAGCTGGCAGACTTCTGTGGAGTCCCCTGTGAGGTAAGCTCTGGAGTGGCTTCCTTCCATCACCTCTGGAGACTAGGAGTGCATGTAAAGCATGTTCTAATGTTGCTCCTTCTCATATACTCCAAACTGCTCACTAAGCTCCAGCACTGGGTAGGGTTAAGACCTTCTCCTATGGTCTGGATTGCCAGGTTCTCCAGTGTGAATTTATATCCCAAAGGCAGTTTATTCCCCTCTTACGCTTTGGGGATTTATAGTTTTCTGCCTGAATCACAGTGTAGGCTGTAGTCCACCACTTCCTTCAAAGGGTCTGTGGTTTCCTTCAGTTTTTCTGTTAAGTTCCAGTGTTGCTTCTTGGAAAAAAGTTTACAGCATGAATCTCTACACACTATTTTTTCTTTTCAAGTGGGAGAGGCATGCTAACAATGCCTCCAATCTGCCATCTTGGAAGATAGTGGATGGAATTGTGATTGCCCTTATGTTTCTCTTTTCATTATTACTTTAAACTGTCAGATAGCAGCAGCTGTGCCTATTTTATTCACTGTTTTATTTCTAGTATCTTTCACAGTAGCAGGCTGATAATAGATGCTCAATAAATTTTAAGTTGAAATCAGATTTTCCCTTTGCTGCCATAATGCCATATCTTCATACCTTGTTATGTATAATAGCATATAGTAAACATATTGAAATTGAATCCAAATACTTTAATAAACTCTCTTTTTAATGCTACCAAATTCAATGCCACACATTTTTATTTGAGACAGTAGTTGCATTTGAGAGGTAACTAGAAAACAAATGAAAATTAAGGACTCTTCATTTTCATTTGTTTTCTAGTTACCTCTCAAATGCAACTACTGTCCAGTGTTCTGGTCTCTCTTCAACCCACATTATTTTCTTTGGCAATATTCATTACTATGACTTTGATAACCGGAAATTATTTAAAATTTTATGGAGATGAATTTCTGTGACAATTTGTTTTGTACTCTGTCTCTCCTATGAAGGGATAGGCTTTTTATCTGTTCCTTGAAGGTTGATTCATGAGGCTGGAAATCAGAAAATAAAACTTGTACATACATAGATATTAAGGCCATTTAAAGTGCCAGGTCCAGACTGGATGGTGGAGATTAAGAAGATGGCACAAATCCTGAAACAGAAAATTTCAGGTTATTAGGAAAGCTAAGAACACATAACACAGAGGTTAAGTATAACATCTGGGAGTATTTTGGAGATTAATTACTATGGACTGTGGTGACAAAAAAAATCTTGTCTTATTAATTCCCTGTATGAGTAGTGTTGAAACAGAAATTATGTTTTTAAAGAAAGTTTGAATTTCCTGATTTATGACACTCTTACCTATTGAGTGAGAGCATCCTACATATGATTATAAAGAAACTGTAAAACTCTACAAAATAAAGGGTGCCCAATTCTTTCTATCATTTAGATTCAATAAAATATAATAAAATTTTGAAAATAAACTGGCTAAGATTTGTATGGCCAGGCATTTTGATCCAAGTCTTCATGAGTGTTAAGAGTTACAATCAATAGAAAACTTGGACTATCGGCTTGTGAAAAAATAAAGGGCAGGTTCATGAGAATTGCTTATACTCCAGTGCCTGCCCATCAGCATGATATTCATAAATTTGATATGTAATGAGATTATTGCAATTTCATTCACATGCTCAAAAATTTCTATTGATGTATCTGGAAAAGCTGACCTATAATCTGTAGCCTGGTGATTGGATTTACATCAAAGTTCATCAGAGAACAAGACTGAAGAATTCCTACTATGCAAGTAAGATATATTATAAAGCTACAATAATCAACATAGTGTGGTACTGACAAAAAATGAAACACTTCATAAGCAAAGGAGAAATAAAATCATTTTCAGAAAAGTAACTGCTGAGGAAATTTATTACCACCAAACATACTTTACAAGAACTCCTCAAAGAAGCACTAAATATGGAACAGAAAGACCATTACCAGCCACTACAAAAGCACAATACATAGACCAGTGACATTATAAAGCAACCACACAAACAAGTATGCATAATAACTAGTCAACATCATGATGACAGGATCAAATCCACACATACCAATATTAACCTTGAATGTAAACAGACTAAATGCCCCAATTAAACGATATAGAGTGACAAACTGGATAAAAAGTCAAGATCCAGTGGTATGCTGTCTCCAAGAAACCCATCTTATTTGTAACCACACCCATAGACTTAAAAGGATGGCGAAAAATCTACCAAGCAAATAGGAAACAGAGTAAAGCAGGATTTGCAACCCTAATTTCAGACAAAACAGACTTTAAGCCAACAAACATCAAAAAAGGCAAAAAAGGGAATTACATAATGGTAAAGTGTTCAATTCAACAAGAAGACCTGAGTATCCTAAATATGTATGTACCCTACACAGGAGCACCCAGATTCATGAAGCAAGTTCATAAATACCCTCAAAGAGACTTTGACTCCTACGCAATAGTAGTGGGAGACTTCAACACCCCACTGACAGTATTAGATAGATCATTGAGGCAGAAGATTAACAAAGATATTCAGGACCTGAACTCAACACTGTATCAAATGGACCTGATAGATATCCACAGAGCTCTCCACTCCCAAACAACAGAATATACATTCTTCTCATCTGCACATGGCACATACTTTAAAATGGACTACACAATTGGAAGTAAAACACTCCCCAGAAAATGGAAAAGAACTAAAATCATACCAACCACTCTCTTGGACCACAGGGCTATGAAAATAGAATGTAAGACTCTTTGCTTAAAACCATACAATTACATGAAATTAAACAACCTGCTCCTGAACGACTTTTGAGTAAATAAATGAAATTAAGGCAGAAATCAAGAAGTTCTTTGAAACTAATGAGAACAAACATACAACATACCATGATCTTTGGGACACACCTATGACAGTGTTAAGAGGGAAATTTGTAGTACTAAATGCCCACATCAAAAGTTAGAAACATCTCAAGTTAACAACCTAACACCACAACTAAAAGAACTAGAGAAGCAAGGGTAAACCAACCCAAAAGCTAGTAGAAGACAAGAAATTACCAAAATCAGAGCTGAACTGAAGGAAATTGAGACATTAAAAACCATCAAAAGATCAGTGAAACTAGGAGTTTGTTTTTTGACAAAAATTAATAAGATAGACCTCTAGCTAGACTAATAAAGAAGAAAAAAGAGGAGATCCAAATAAACACAATTAGAAATGACAAAGAGGATGTTACCACTGACCTCGCAGAAATACAAATAACCACTAGAGACTACAATGAATACCTCTATGTACACAAACTAGAAAATCTAGAAGATAAATTCCTATACATATACACACTCCCAAGACTGAACCAGGAAAAAACTAAATATCTGAACAGGCCAACGAAAAGCCTTAAAATTGAATCAGTAGTAAATAGCCTACCAATAGAAAAAAAGCACAGGATCAGGCAGATTCACAGCCAAATTCTAACAGATGGACAAAGAAAAGCAGGTACTGCTTCTATTGAAACTATTCCAAAAAACTGAGGAGGAGTTGCTCCTCAACTCATTCTATAAGACCAGCATCATTCTCATACCAAAATCTGGCAGTGACACAATACAAAAATAAAACTTCAGGTCAATATCCTTAATGGACTTCGGTGCAAAAATACTCAGCAAAATACTAGCAAACTGAATCAAGCAACTCATCAAAAACCTAATCTACCATGATCAAGTAAGCTTTATCCCTGGCATGTAAGTTTGGTTCAACATAAATAAATCAATAATGTGATTCACCGCATCATCACATAAACCAAACTAAAGACAAAAACCGCATGATTATCTCAATAGCTGAAGAAAAGGGTTTTGATAAAATTCAACACCCCTTCATGTCAAAAACTCAATAAACTAGCTATTGACCAAACATGCCTCAACATAATAAGAGCCATCTATGATAAACCCACAGCCAATATTATATTGAATAGGCAGAAGTTGAAAGCATTCCCCTGGAAAACCAGCATAGGACATGATGTCCTCTCTCACCACTCCTATTCAACATAGTATTGGAAGTCCTGGTCAGAGCAATCAGACGAGAAAGAAAAAAGGCATCTAAATAGGAAAAGAGAAATTCAAACTATCTCTGTTTGCAGATGACATGATTCTACATATAGAAAACCCCATAATCTTGGCCTGAAATCTCCTTAAGCTGATAACTTCAGCAAAGTTTTAGGATACAAAATCAATGTATAAAATTGCTGGCATTGCTGTATACCAACAATAGTCAAGCCAAGAGCCGAATCAGGAACACAATTCCATTTATCGTTGCCACAAAAAGAACAAAACACCTAGGAATACAGATGGCCAGGTGAAATATCTCTACAAAGAGAACTACAAAACACTGCTCAAAGAAATCAGAGATGACACAAACAAAAGGAAAAAAAAAAGTCTATGCTCACGGATAGGAAGAATCAATATCATTAAAATGGCCATACTGCCAAAAGCAATGTACAGATTCAATGTTATTCCCATCAAACTACCAATGATATTCTTCACAGAACTAGAAAAACTATTTTAAAATTCATATGGAACCAAAAAAGAGTCTGAATAGTCAAGGCAATCCTAATCAAAAAGAACAAAGCTGGAGGCATCATATTACCTGACTTCAAACTGTACTACAGGGCTACAGTAACCAAAACAGTATAATACCAGTACAAAAACAGACACACAGATCAGGAAACAGAATAGAGAGCCATGAAATAAGGCCACAAACCTACAACTATCTTATTTTTGGCAAACCTGACAAAAGCAATGGGGAAAGGATTCCCTATTCAATAAATGGTGCTAGGATAACTGGCTAGCCATATGTAGATGATTGAAACTGGACCCCTTCCTCACACTACATACAAAAATCAACTCAAGATGGATTAAAGACTTAAATCTAAAACCCCACGTTATAAAAATCCTGGAAGACAACTTACCTGAAAGACAACCATTCTGGAGATAGGAACAGCAAAGATTTCATGACCAAGACACCAAAAGCAATTGCCAGAAAAGCAAGAATTGACAAGTGGGATCTAAGCTTTTAAATTAAAGAGCTTTTGTACAGTAAAAGAAACTGCCAACAGAGGAAACAGGCAACCCATAGAATGAGAGAAAATATTTGCAAACTATGCATCTTATAAGTGCTAATATGTAGCATCTATAAGGAAGCAAACAAAATAAAGCAAAGCAAAACAAAACAAAACAAAAAACAATCCATTAAAAAGTGGGCAAAGAACATGAACAGACACTTTTTAAAAGAAGACATAGATGTGGCCAAGAAGCATAAAACTCAATATGTTGATCACCAGAGAAGTGCAAATGAAGACTGCAATGAACTACCATCTTGTAACAGTCAAAATGGCTATTATTAAAAAGTAAAAAATTAACAGATGCTGGTGAGGTTGCAGAGAAAAGAGAATGCTTATACACTGCTGGTGGGAGTGTAAATTAGTTCAGTCATTGTGGAAAGCAGTGTGGCCATTTCTTAAAGAGCTAAAAACAGAACTACCATGTGATGCAGGAATCCCATTACTGGGTATATACTAGTAGAATAAAAATCGTTCTCTCATAAAGACACAGGCACATGTATGTTTATTGCAGCACTACTCATAATAGCCAAGACATGGAATAAACCTAAATGTCCATCTGTGGCAGACTGAGTAAAGAAAATGTGGTACATATATACCACGGAATACTATGCAGCCATAAAAAAATGAGATAATGTCTTTTGTAGGAACATGAATGGAACTGAAGGCCATTATCCTTAGCATATGAATGCAGGAACAGAAAACCAAATAGTGCATATTCTCACCTAAAAGTGGGAACTTAATCTTGAGAACATATGTACGCAAAGAGAGGAAAAACAGACACTGAGATCTACTTGAGGGTGGCAGGTAGAAGGAGGGAAAGAATCAGAAAAATAACTATTGGGTACTAGATTTAGTACCTAGGTGATAATCTGTATAACAAACCCCTGTGGCTGAGTTTATCTATATAACAAATCTGAACATGCACTCCAAACCTAAAATAAAAATTAAAAAAAATTTAAGTTGGTGCAAAAGTAATTGCTGTTTTGGATCGTGAATTTTAAATCATTATAACTAGGCTCAAACACATCTTTATTAATCAAAATAGGAACCATTACAATCAACACATTTTTGTCAATGAGAAATAAATTTCTTTATTCCTATAGCATGAAAATATAGCCTTCGGGATTCAACAAACTCTTGGAATGCATTTTTTTTTGCATTCTGCTGGTTATGGAAGCATTTTCCCTGCAAAAAGTTGTTGAGATGCTTGAAGAAGTAGTTTGTTGGTGAGAAGTCAGGTGAATATAGCGGATGAGGCAAAACTTCATATCCCAAATCATTCAGCTTTTATAGCATTGGTTGTGTGACATGCGGTTGGACGTTGCCATAAAGAAGAATTGGGCTTTCTGTTGACCAACACTGGCTATAGGAGTTGCAATTTTCAGTGCATATCATTGATTTTCTGAGCATACTTCTCAGATGCAGTGGTTTTGCCAGGATTCGGAAAGCCGTAGTGGATCAGACTGCAGCAGACCACCATACAGTGGCCATGATTCTTTTATGGTGCAAGTTTGGTTTTGAGAAGTGCTTTGGAGATTCTTCTCAGTCCAACCACTGAACTGGTCATTGGCCAATTGTCATATAAAATTCGCTTTTCATTACATGTCACAATCTGGTTGAGAAATGGTTCATTGTTGCTGCATAGAATAAGAGAAGACAACACTTCAAAACAATGATCTTCCTGATTTTGGCTCAGCTCGTGAGGCACCCACTTATCAAACTTTTTCGCTTTTCCAATTTGCTCCAAATGTCAAGCAACTATAGAATGATCAACATTGAGTTCTTCGGCAACTTCTCATGTAATTGTAAGAGGATCAGCTTTGAAGATTGCTCTCAGTTGTTTGTTATCAACTTCTGATGTAATCAACTCCTCATTTTCAAGCCTTTTGTCTCTTTTGCAGCACTTGAACCACCACTGCACTCTATGTTCATTAGCAGTTCCTGGGCCAAATGTATTGTTGATGTTGCAAGTTGTCTCCACTGTCTTACAACTCATTTTGAACTCAAATAAGAAAATTGTTCAAATTTGCATTTTGTCTGACATCATGACCATAGTCTAAAGTAAATGTAAAATAAACAGCAGGCAGTAACTCATTAGCAAATAAACATAAAGTGAGAAATGTGCATTAAAATTATGTATAACATAACCACATTTATTTAAGAATGTATTCCAGTAAAAAATGGCAAATTTTCACAATGCAAAAACTGCAATTATGTTTGCACCAAATTAATAAACAAAGATTAATGAAAAATATTAGGGAGTACAAAGATAAACCTACATATATAAACTTGACTTCTGACAAAGATAAAACTTTGTCATAAGCTGTAGCAGAAAAGATAGTCTTTTCTGTAAAAGGTACTAGGTCAACAGGCTATCCACAGAGAAAAATGAATCTTGATCCCTCATGTATACACATATATATAGTCATTTTGAGACTGATTGTGAAAAGTTAAAAACAATAAAGCTTCCAAATGATAGCATAACAAAATATGTTCATGACTTTAAAATTGTTCTTTATTTGGATAATGTTCTTTATAAGAGAATGTTGTTTTCTTAAATGGTCATAAAAAAGAGCTAAACATAAAGAAAAGGATTAAAAAACTGGATTATTTTGCAATTAAAAACTTTCTCTTAGGCAAACACCTAAACATGAAGATGCTGAGTTCTATAGTAAGTGTATGTTTAGTTTTGTTAAATAAATCTGCCAAATTGCTTTTCAAAGTGGTTGTAGCATTTTACACCCTCACAAGCAATGTATGAAATTTCCAGTTGCTTTGCATCTTCATCAGCACTTGGTATTGTCAGTGTTGTCAATTTTAACCATTCTAATTTGTCTTTTACTGTAAATAATTGCAGTTTTCATGTGCATTTATTTGATGACTAATGATATTGAACATCATCTTAGATGCTTTTTGGGATCGTTTGCCATTAAGATATCTTCTTTTGAGAAGTATCTGTTCAATTATTTTTACCATTTTTAGTTGGTTGCTTGTCATATTGCTTTGCAATAGTTCTTTATATAACCTGGATCAAGTCTTTTCTCAGAAATATGTAGTCCAATATTTTTACCTAGTTTGTAACTTGCCTTTTTATTCTCTTTATGGTGTCTTTTGATGATCAGAATGAAAAAATTTTAGTGAACTCTAATATTTTTTCTTTTATGGTTCATACTTTTTGTGTCCTATTGAAGAAATCTTTGCCAAATCTCTGCAAACATTTTTATTATTTTTTCCTTACAATATTTATAGTTCTAGTTTTTACATTAAGTTAAAGATCTACTTCAAGTTAATTTTTGTGTGATATGCGGTAAGGTTTGAAGTTGTTTTTTCATTTAGATATTCCATTGTTTCAGCACCATTTATTGAGGAGATTATCATTTTTTCATTGAACTACTTTGAGACTTTACTAAAAAACAGAAATCAGGTCTCTGTCCTAGTCAGATCAAGGTTTCATCTTTGCTCCTCTGTCTCCTCAGCTCAGGGAGGCCCCAGGTGGCTCCATCAAAACCTGTGTTGCCTGTGACCTGCTGGTCATGAAGAGGCTGGCACACCCCAAAAGCCAGGAAATATTTTAGGTTTACAGAAAAATTGAGTAGAGGAGGGGGACAAGATGGTTGACTAGATACAGCCAGGAAGCACTGCTTTCACTGAGAGAGACCAAATTATCTAGTAACCCAACATAATTTGGGCAGATCTTCAGATATAAAACACCGAGGGTGGTTTGAGAGTTGACACTGTCACTGAAGCTGAAGAAAGAGGAAGCTGGAAACCCTGCGCAGGGGACGCAAATGCCAGTGCTAATTCCCAGCCCCAAGCAGCTCCTGGGGAAGGGGTGAATGATGGGACTGAGGAACAGCCCACTCTCACCATGGTCCTCTGGGATCCTAGCTAGAGGGGACTCCATGTCCCCCACATACCTGTGAGCTGGCAGGGGGATCTGTCTGGGGAGTAGGCAGAGACGGATTCAGCTGGCATAGAGGCCAGGCGATTTCTTGCATGGGGCAAGAGGGTGGCCATAGGGACCCATTCCCTAGGGCTCCTCATCTACCTCCAAGAGGCTGTATCCCCAACTGAGTGTTGAACCAGGAGAGAGCAGGGCCAACTTCCCTGTGGAACTGGGGCACCTCCGATTGGCAGGCCTTCTTGCCTGCCCGTGTCTCCCAAGGCCCCTGCCTGGCTGCCCTGCAAGAGCATGTGCACAGGGCAATCTCCACTGCCCAGCCTGGGTGTTTTGTTCCCCCTGAGTATTTTTCCAGACACCTGGGTACACTTTGGATCCCCCAGCACAGCCAGAACCCAACCCCAAACCGTGGGCTGTCTAGGTATCTCATGGCTGGTGGGTATAGCTCAAGAATGCAGAGCTGAGATCTGTGGCCAGCACTCAAGCATGGGAGGGAGCACCACTCTCAGGGCACTGAGATGGATGAGATGTGTGGGCCTGTGGGCCAGTGTGGGAGTGAGGCATGCCTCCCTATGCAGGGCTATTCCAGAAAGAGTATGACATATCTTCCTGCCATAGCTTCTGCTCAAGGAAGCCCTGATGTCTGGAACACTTATGAAATGCGGAGATGGCACCAGTAATCAGCAGGGACACCCACAAGGCAGCCCTGGTTAGGGAGTCATGTCTGCCCTTACCCCCCTACACAAAGCACATCTGCCAATGTGAGGAAATACAAAAGAGCCTACTGGGGCTAAGAGCCTATCTATTGGCTATTACTCTTAAAGGCCATCTACTGGATCACAGCCAAAATACAACACTAAAAATTACGCTGCTAATATACACCCTTTGTGAAACCAAGCTCAAGAATTCATCCACACATAAAGACCCTATACCAAGACTTGGCCGTCTCATAGCATCTGGGTAGGAACCAAACTGACTACAGTCAACTAACACCACAGTTAAAAGAATATCAGACCCGCAATGAAAAAGAATCAGCTCAAGAACTCTGGCAATTCAAAAAGCTAGAGTGACCGCTTACCTTCAAACGCGTTCACTAGCTCCTCAGCAGTGGTTCTTAACCAGACTGAAATAACTGAAATAACAGACACAAAATTCAGAATCTGGATGGCCAGGAAGCTTATTGAGATCAAAGAGAAAGTTGATACACAATCCAAGGAATCCAGTAAAATGATCCAAGAACGGAAAGATGAAATAATTCTTTTAAGAAAGAACCGAACTGAACTTCTAGAGCAGAAAAATTCACTACAAGAATTTCATGATACAGTTTGAAGTATTAACAGCAGAATAGGCTGAAAAAAGAATCTCAAAACCTGAATACTGGTCCTTTGAATAAACTCAGTCAGACAGAAATATAGAAAAAAGAATTTCAAATAATGAATAAAACCTCTGAGAAAATGGGATTATGTAAACAGAACAAACTTACTACTCATTGTCCTTGTCCTGCATTCTTCAAAGAGAAGGAGAGAGAGTAAGCAAATTTGGAAAATACAGGTGCTATAATCTATGAAAATTTCCCTAATCTTGCAGAGGCTGACATGCAGATTTTCAACATTGATCTCTTAGATGTTCATCAAGAATTCCTTACTTTACAAGTTTTAGTGTTCCTCTTAATGCTAGTGAGTGATTCTGGAATATCCCATTGCTAGCCTTCAACTTTTCTCTCTAATGTTGCCTCATTTGAGAAGATTTCCATGGTCCCCATAGACTTAATTAGATGATCTCTCTCCAAGGTGTTTCCATCTCTCCAAGTTATGGCCACAGATCTTTGCTTGTACCCCTTCTTTGCCCTTTGGTAGTATTTTGCCTTAGTTTGATGAATATCTTCTACCCGACCCTGATTAAAATCTCTATATTTCTTTCTGGAACCTTAAAAGGAACTCAGAAAATATTTTTCTGATCTATATTATTGATCTCAGGACTCTTAACTGTGTTTGAAATTTCAGCCCTCATCCCTTGATGATGCAACGTTTGACTTTAGGAGAAGATTATGAGTTTCAGACATGTGGTCCTCATTCACTCTAATCTATGTCCCTGTTCTAAGACTTTTATTTCCTTGGCCTCAGTTCCTGTTTATCTGTTCACCTCCTCTGTGCCTCTCGAACTGATCTTCTTGTTGCTCTTGTTCCTTGTCCTGCCTACTCTTTCCTTCTCCATTGGGTTTCTGGGCTGATGTTTTGCTACTTCATAATACTGGTCTCCTGCTGTCTCAAATTTATCATAGTATCGTTTGTCCTAAATTCACCATTACCAAGGTTGGTTTCTCTGTCAGAAAACATGTTAGGGCTCACAATCTTGCTTCTACATGAAATGACACCTGCTATATTGTCTAATTCTTTTTGAAACTGATTTAGTACCCTTAGAACATGTCCCTCCCAAATGGATGCCTGATTCAGGATACTGACTTCCCAATGAACCCTGTGTTATTCCCTTCCAATACAGCTTGTGTTGACCTCTGTCTTTTGGATAAAGAATTATTATTCTGAAAACACATAGAACTGGCTGCATCCTGAACTATATACACTTTTATGCATTTGTTATTTTTTAACTTTTTCTCTTTAAAAAATTGTTAATTATTTAAAAAATTTTGTGGGTACATAATAGGTGTATATATTTACAGGGTACATGAAATGTTTTGATAGGGACATGCAATGTGAAATAAGCACATCATGGAGAATACTATCTCCATTCCCTCAAGCATTTACCCTTTGAGTTACAAATAATCCAATTACATTCTTTATTTACAAATATGTAATTATTATTGGTTATAGTCACCCTGTTGTGCTATTAAATAGTAGGCCTTATTCATTCTTTCTATTTTTTTGTACCCATTAACCATCCTCAACTTTCCCCCAAACCCCCTCTACTCTTCCCAGGCTCTGGTAACCATCCTTGTACTCTCTGTGACCATGGATTTAATTGTTTTGACTTTTAGATCCCACAAATAAGTGAGAAACGTGATATGTGTCTTTCTGTTGCTGGGTTATTTCACTTAACATAATAATCTCCAGTTCCCTCTATGTTGTTGCCAATGACAGGATCTCATTCTCTCTTTAGGGATGAATAGTACTCTACTGTGTATATGCTCTACATATTCTTTATCCATTTCTCTGTTGATGGGCACTTATGTTGCTTCCAAATCTTAGCTATTATAAACAATGCTGCAACAAACATTAGGAGGGCAAACATTTCTTTGATATCCTGATTTCCTTCAGATTTTTCTGGGCCATCAAGCTGGATGGTCCCACTGACACAGGGCAGGTAGGCCCCAGAGTGGGGCTCAGCCTGTAAGGGTTTTTGGCTTCTTGCAGGAAAAAATTCAAGGGCAAGTTGGTGGTACAGTAGAAGAAAATGGCTCCATTGAAGTGGCAGTGTTACAGCTTTGGCAGTATTACAGCTCTGTGGCTATTCTGGCAAAGCAGAGATACCAATAGGCAGTGTACTGAGAGTAGCAGCTTAGGGAAGTTTTGCAGTCACATTTATACCTCCC
Source organism: Cacajao melanocephalus (assembly GCA_963573385.1). Lineage (NCBI taxonomy): Eukaryota > Metazoa > Chordata > Mammalia > Primates > Pitheciidae > Cacajao > Cacajao melanocephalus. The sequence goes on from CAUYLG010002712.1 coordinate 33,617, forward strand.
TATTTTTTTTTGTTTGTTTTGTTTTGAGATGAAGTCTCACTCTATCTTCCAGGCTGGAGTTCAGTGATATGATCGCGGCTCACTGCAAACTCCACCTCCTGGGTTAAAGTGATTCTCCTGCCTCAGCCTCCCCAAGTAGCTGAGACTACAGACGTGCGCCACCACACCTGGCTAATTTTTGCATTTTTAGTAGAGACAGGGTTTCACCATGTTGGCAGGCTGGTCTCAAACTCCTGACCTCAAATGATCTGCCTGCCTTGGCCTCCCAAAGTGCTGGGATTACAGGCATGAGCCACCATGCTTTGCCCTATATCTACTTTTAATTAATGTAGATTAAGGAGCAGTGTATGCAGAAATTTTTTGGGTAAGGGTAGTAACTTCTGGGTCATTGGGTCATTGCCATGGAAAGGAGCAGTAACTCCCGGGTGTTGTCATGGCAACGGTAAACCAACATGGCACAATATTGGGCATGTCTTATGGAAAGCTGCTTCTGCCCCATCCCTATTTTAGCTAGTCCTCAATTTAGTCTGGTGTCTGAGCCTAGCTTCTGGCATTGAATCCTGCCTGCTACCTTGTGATTCCCCATGACAGGAAGCCTTTCATTCCTCCTCACTTCAGGGCCTTGGCAAGGCACCCTGGAGTATGATGTTCAAAATATTCCCTGCTGGGGCTGTTCCCTTAGGCCCCAATAAGAGGACAAGATCTTGTTAGAACTTTGTTTGAAGAGGAGGCAAAAGTACTAATTGGTGTCTAGGTGGTGGGAACTTTACCTTGGATCCCTACAGACAATGCTTGAAAAAATGCCCATTAAATACCTTGTTCTTGGGACCTGACTAGTAGCTTAACTTCTCTTACCCCTGTAGGTCAATCAGTGCAGCTCTTTGGTAAGTAATGGCTAAGGGTAGGCCCAAGGAGGAGAAATAAATACAGGTGGCATCCACATATTGACTTATCTGTAGCCTCCACAGATCTGGACAATTTGACAGGCAGTCTGGGGCAGAATTACATGCTCTTGATATCACTAGGGAAAATCAGAAATACAAGGAATGCTGTGTACATTGTCAGGAGTTTATCTGGACCTTTGGTATTGTGTGAAACAGGAAAAATGGGATTGAGTATATGGGAATTTTTCAATTCAAAGCAGGCAAATATCCTTCTAGTCCTGGGTGATCAGTAAGCTATTTGGAAGTCTGCTCCTTTTTGAAGTCTATGGGGTGAATCACAGGGAAACATTTTGGAAAGCACCTAAGTCCTGAGCTCCTGATTCCTGGGCCCATTGCCTCCCTTTACCTAATTCTCTGATGGAGGGAGAGAAGCTGAGCTTACTCGGTCAAACTTTTCTTGAGGCACTAGGATATAATGAGGGACATTTTCTGGGTCCTGAGGGGATAGTTGGGACATCAGGTATAATTGTCTATTAGTTTTCTTAAGATAGAGGGTTAAGGATGGGCTGCTTGAAGATAATTTGAAGCAGATGCTCGAGTGATCAGAGTTGCATTTCTTGACACTCCCCATCCTCCTCCCAACACCACACCCTGGGGTTGCTGAAAGAAAGAATGTGTTATTGGGAAGAAAGAAGGGAAAACATGAGGGAGGATATAGTGTTTTTGGCTGGGTTGCTTTAGTTAACTACTATACATTATTTACCCATGGGATGCATCTATCTGGTCACCTTTGCCAAATCAATTCCATTATCTCTGAATTTAAAAAACGTCTCTTGTTCTTAACTAGACTGCTCACGGTGCACCATTTATTGCTTATAATTCAGTGAAAATATTATTAATAATAATATTTTCAGCATTTGACAAAACATCATCACATATTATATCTCCTTCATTTTTCACAATGATCTTGTGAGGCATATTTTAGTTTACTCCTTTCACATGTGAAGAAACTAAGGCTTGAAAATGGTTAGATGATTTGCTGAAGGTCACATGCAGTCATATGGCAGAAATAGTACCTCAAACCAGGATCTTGACTTCTTGTGTAGAGTTTATTCTGTGAAAAAGAACTATAGGTCCATGTAGATTTCACATCTTCTGAACCTTCTCACCATCTGTTGCCATTACAGTCTCTTCAGCAGCTGTGGTGGAAGGTATGGGCGATAACCATATGTCTTCTTGGAGAGAAAAGCAAAACTTCCTTGGCTGTTTTAGACCTGTGTTGTTTCTTCTTTCTTAGACTATGTTCTGGGCTGACTTCTGCTCCTTTCCCTCACACTTAGAGGCCTCTTCTTGCTGTTATTAAGGCTGTAAGACCAGCCTGGCTGCATCTTTTATGCCTAGAATGTGTATCACTTGTCTCACATTCCAAGGCCCTCCCAGGCCCTAGACCCAGGTATTTTTGAGTCCTTTGTTTGTCTCTCACCTGAGAGGATTGTGGTACTTGAGGTATTGGGGATACTAGGGGATTCACATGATCCCTAAATAATTCCTTGTCTGCCCTATTATTTGATCACTCTGTACTTCCTACCTTTGGTCATGGGGCCCTGGAGTTTCTTCCCTGGCTCTGCAATAGCCACTGCTAATACGGAGATAGGAGAATGGCTTCCTAGCTTGGAGGTCAATGGGTGTGAGCTGTGGTCTGATATTGTCACTATAGAGAGCTATGACCCTGGGAAATTCACTTTTTTCCAGACCTCAGTTTTCTAATAAATAAAATGAATATATTGAACATAATGTATGGTAGGGACATAAATAATGTTTTACACTCTTAATGTAATAACCTGAAAAGAGGAGCTGGAGGGCATATCTGCCAAGGTCTCTCCTGATCTCAGTAAGGTGGCTGTGGTATAGAATTTTTGGCTTTCACATTATCGTTATAACCGAGAGCTTTTGTTTATAACAGGTCGCCACAACGCTGAACTTCATGTCTATCCCTGTACAACACCAGCTTGAAAAAGCGGAAAATACAGGAGGTGGTAAAGCACACAACCATTGAGATACCTGGTAGAGAAGCAAGTGAAGTGGACAGGAATATTCAAGAAAGAGCCTGATCAGTGTTGGAGTTATCAGGTACCAGATGTTATTCTGTAAACTTAACAGTCAAATGAAGCTTGGAAGAGTGGGACATCTCTAAATTAAGGGATTTTTCAGATGTTAGATTTTTTGGCAATTTTAGATGAGGCTTAGTGGGATAAGACTGGGGAACGATTTGAGGTCAGCATTGATTAAATCAAGCACCTAACTTCAGGACTTAAGGATATGAGCTCAATGGGATGATTTTTATTCAACAGCAAGCCCTGGGCATCTACTTAAACCTGTTTATGTGAATTGCCCCAGGTCACACATATTGTAGACTATCTAATACTAGAAACTGGTTTCTGAACTTCCTGTCTGATGCATTCGCCACTGGACAAATCTCACCCAATGCATTTACCATAACTTTCCTCTTTGGTGTTTGAAGACCTTGCAGAAATATTGACTAAACTGAAAATGATTTTTGACTCTTTTCTGAGAACTGTAGAGGAGAGTGATGTGGTGGTGATAGTGTCAGTGAGAGCATATGTCCTGAGCTCCCAACTGCTACATCGCTGAATTTCACCAGCCTCCCTTTCTTTGCAATGTCACTTTGTTCTTCCATGGGAGATGATAACCATGTTTTTTTCCAATGATTCTGTTCTCTTCCCACCTACTTTCTTCCTGGCTGGCATCCCAGAATTGCCTGCTGCCCACGTTTGGATCTCACTTCCCTTTTGCTTTCTGTTTTTCCTGTCATTGACTGGGAATAGTGTCCTGCTTTTTCTTATCCGGACAGAATGCAGCCTTCACCAGCCCATGTTTCTTTTTCTTGCCATGCTCGCCTTTGTTGACTTGGTCCTCTCTCTCTCCACACTGCCTAAGATGCTGGCCATTTTCTGGTTTGGTGCTACAGCCATCAGCTCCCTTTCCTGTCTTTCCCAGATGTTCTTCATCCATGCATTCTCTGCCATGGAGTCAGGGGTGCTAGTGGCCATGGCCCTGGACCGCTTTGTGGCCATTTGTAACCCACTGCGTTACACAACCATTCTCACACCTGTTGCTGTTGCCAAGATTGGAGGCCTGGTGGTATTGCGAGGGGTGGTATTGACCATCTCCTTTCCAAGCTTGGCCTATAGGCTGCCCTACTATGGCTCACACACAATTGCCTATACCTACTGTGAGCATATGGCAGTGGTGAAGCTGGCCTGTGGGGCCACCATGGTGGACAACCTCTATGCCTTTGCTGTGGCAATCTTTCTTGGTGTGGGGGATGTGGCCTTTATTGCCTATTCTTATGGGCAGATTGTGAGGACTGTAATGCATTTTCCTTCACCTGAGGCATGTGCTAAAGCAGGCAGCACATGTACAGCGCATGTCTGTGTCATCCTCTTCTTCTATGGACCGGGCTTTCTTTCTGTGGTCATGCAGCGCTTTGGACCACCCACAGCCTCTGCTGCCAAGGTCATCCTTGCTAATCTCTACTTGCTCTTTCCCCCGGCACTGGATCCCATTGTCTATGGCATCAAGACCAAGCAGATCTGGGAGCGGCTGTTGACGATTCTGAGCCCCAAGCGGATTGAGCCTGCCTCAGTATAGTTATCATCAGCTGGACTTTAGGGGCCAGGGTGGCCCTCCCTCACTGGGTGGAAGCCCCATAGCCCAGGTCATTTATCTTATGGAGAGAGTAAAAGAAAGCAAGGAAAGTTATCCTAGATGTTTGGAAGTTAGGAAATCTCTTCTGGGGCCTATGGTATTTACATATCGGGATGGAAAACTAAGAAGGGCTGAGGTATCTCAACTGATCAATAAGCAAGAAATTTTTGTGATACCTTTTTCTTCTGAAAGTTTATGATTTATTTGTGTTGATAAGATAAATGCATCAGGTAATATGACGGATCTGAATTCAAGTGTCTTAGGAGATCAGAAAGAGATGAGCTGGACATATGAAAAAACTGGGCACCTCCCACCACCGCAGCTCTGACTCACAGCCATCCATGGGAAGAGATGGGCCTCTCTACCACCTACTTAGCTTCAGAGAAAGAAGGGTGGCAAGCCATGGAGATAATTTTGAGTTCAAACTTATGAGAGAAATACTTTAAAATATTCGTGCTCCATCTGACTAGAATTGCAGATTAATCTTCCTCTCTCTATTCCCAGTAGTTTTTCATTCTATTTTTTGAGATGAATGGCCCTCTATGATACCTGTAGTTTTATTTCTTAATTTTTAGTCTCAGCTGCAAGACTTTGAGTTAATCATACTTGTAAGCTTATTGCCTGCAATGATTATTGTTCTGATTCTTGTTCTGTTTTTTTTCTGTCTTCATTTCTGACTCTCTTGTTCATTTCCTTCCTAGTTCCTACAATTGGCACTCACTCTAATGTGTTTGTGGTATGCTCTTATGTATTTGCATATCCTTGAAGTATATTAGTATTGTTTGAGTATTATGTATTCCTAATATACATAAATGCTCTTCTTTATTTTCTCAAATGTGTATGGTCCCTCCAGCCAGATTGTCCAAGCTCCTCCTAATAGAAACACTTTTCCCTATCCTTATTCTTGCCATTTCTTAATTGGGTCAAACCCTGTTCGATATTCTTGCTGTTTCTACTCATCTTAAACCTCAGTTCAGACCTCATCTTAGAAAAGGTTCTTCTAATTACATTAAGTAATTTGTTTTCTGATCTCAGAGTACTGTGTGTTTCTTTTATTATACATCATAATTTATAATTATATATATTTTTGTTGAATAAATAATCTCTGTCTGCATTGCTACTAGATGGTGATTTCTTTTGTATTCTTAAAATAGTTCCTGGCATATAATATGCTGTCATTAAACGTGTGTTAATAAATAAGTCTCATTATTTTAAAGGACTGTGTCACTAGCGTTATTCTTCATTAGTCACATTAACATAGTATGTGCTTTTGAATAAATGACTGCATATATTTTTTATGACAGTGGACATTCAATACATTTTTGTTGAAGAAATGAAAAGAAAAAAACATTGCTGTAACAATCACTACTAACACTATTTTCTTTCTGTCATCATCACTGCAAACATCACCTTAACTTAGTCTTTGCAAAAGATGTAATTTCAAATGGCGGTATTTTGGATGTTGGGGAAAGGCATTGGAGGGCATAATTACTATTATAAGACAGAATCACTGCTATGTGGGCTTACAGGTCTCTAAGTGCTCTGAGCAAACTAGCTCTGAATAATTATATCCTGAATATGTTGTATTAATGAGAAATCTTGATAACAAAGGCAGCGCTTGTGTGTTAAGCTCTTACTGCGTGGTACCTTGAGTCCTTAAAGTAAAAACTTTGCATATACGCTTTTTCATTTAATGCTCACAAAGTGCAAATGAAGCTGATGCTATAATTATTCCTGTTTTATGTCGGATGCAATATTATGCTTCCTACTAAGTGGGGGGTCATTTATTTTCTCATATCTCTTCTACCTTTGATGTGGTGGTGAGTTTAGTGTCTTTATTCTCAAATACAATTTTCAGTTCTTTCCTGTAAAAGCAGACAAACAAATAAGCAAAGACTGGTGCTTCTTTGAGGTTCATGTCATTCACTCATATAATCTTCTACCACTCCTGGTTACTGTTATCTCTCCTCTACTCGCCTTCATTAAATGATGACATGGTCAAAATCTTCTCTGTTGTTTTTCCACCCATGATCCTGGTGAGAGTCATCAGTATTTAAGAGAACAATTCATTGAACACTCTGGCTTTTCACATTCTCAGATTCTTTATTCCCACAGATACCTATCTCATCTATGCATTCTCATGACACATCTTTGAACCTCTGTAGAGATCACTGAATTTTCTTCCCTGAACATCTCCTGCCATCATGCTTAGCCTTGTCTTTTCCATTCTTCTAGGATGTCGTTTTGTTAATGAGATTTTGATCATATCTCAATCCTCTGCTTAAAATCCTGCATGGATTTCCATGGCCCTTTAACATGGCCTAAAAGATCCAGTATGCTTGGGTTCCTGCTTATACTCCAGGCTCAGTCCTGAGTACTACAATCTCTAATTTTAAAAATTCATTCAGGTCTTTGAAAATACGAGGGTCTCTTTTCTCCTGCTCACGGTTTGCACACTCAGCCTATCTCCATACTGCCCTTCACTTTAACCAAGTCTTCTGATTCCTAACTTAAATTAGGGAGGGCTTTCCTGAACTCCCCACACTGGGGAGGTCCTTTTATTATATGCTTTTAAAACATAGTTTTAATATATAGCACTTATTAACTGTTATTAATTCTATGATCATATACTTAACATATATCATCCCATGACCCATGAGAACCATTTTATCATATCGTTTGTTTTTACCAACATCTAGTAGAATACATGGAATTAGTGTATATTTAATATTTATTGAATAAATCAATAAATGGGGCTCCCCACAAGCTGTGAATAAGATTCTTGTGGATTGGATGAATGGAAGGACTGTGCACTGGAAGCATTGTTCCCAAGGAGAATGTGGCCACTGGCTGGAGTGGGAAGCTGCTTTAGTCAGAGATGGGACTAAGAGAAGGATCTAATTATGATAGGAAAATATGATAAGGAGGCCTCAGCCCATCTCATTGCAATTGTTGGAGAAGCCTTATTTGTCCCACATATACCATGGCAATGGGGTTGAGGCCCTTGGGTTTGTCACAGTCCTATACAGGAGAAGCAAAGCGTTCAACTCACCTGCGGCAGGCAATATTTGTCTTAGGTTGGCTTCTTCAGAAACAGATTCTGAACAGAGATTTGCATGCAGGAAGTTTATTGTGATGTATACATGGTAACAATGACTGTCATAGAGTGAGAGGAGTGAAATGGACAGAAGAAATTAAACTATAGTCGAGTTGTCTTAGGTACCTTAGCTAACTCAATGGGACCTCCTGAGCTGAAATGGCTCCTCAGTGTTGTTTAAGATGAAGAAAGGGGGCCAGGACTTTGTATTCTTATATCACCCGTCATTGGCTATGAGTTGCCTGGGGAAGGAAAAGTAACTTTGGGTGAGACTGCTCTCTTTGGCCAAAGAAGAGTGACTTAGTTATGAACTTCCAGAAGCCAACACTCCTAGCACCTGGAGGAATAGCACATCAAAATACAGCATTCACTAAAGAATTTCCTGGGGTCTAAGATTGCTCTGTGAGAATGAGAAATCTGAGCTCACAGAGCAAGGTGAAAATTCCCAGCTCATTGCATGATGTTTCCTAGCACCATCAGGAGGTACAGGCTTAGGGATAATGACCAACACTGAACAGATGTGGGCCACCTGGTTAGGTGCAGGAGCCTCTCTCTGATTGGCCTCTCTGCCCAGTGACCCATCCCTGTGGGCTGTATCTTCAGCTCTGTGCTCCTCCAGTCAATCTGGGGGCTAATTTTGGCTTTGCCCATGTGTGTCTGTGAGTCCTCTGGGACTGCAGGTTAGTAATAACATCCTGCCTGCCCAGTGCCTTGCTCACAGTCACCATCGCTGCCTTGGGAAAGTATCAAGAATGACCGTTCCTTTTGGGGTGATGATGACAGAACCAGCAACCCTGTGCACAGGAATTCAGGTTTGAAAAATGAGGTCAGTTTGGGGGCTTATGGTTGGGGAAAAACTATAGCCAGCTGACTTCTGCCCTTTTCATAGCCCTTGTGACGGGTTATTTTTTGTCTTGGCTAGTGTGGCTCTGAGTCTTCCAATACCTCTGGTCTGACTCTTCTTCGTAGTCTTAAGTTTATTTCCCCCTGAGTTAGAGTAGTTGTTCTCTCCAGGCCTGACTTCTCAGAATGAAGGCTCTCCTCCTAGTTTCTTCAATTCAGATGCTAGTAGGCATGGAAGCTCTTCTATGAAATGTGACTTATTTCTCTGTCCTTAACCTCTTTCTTAACAGTGGCCTGGACTCTATGACAGTGGGGAAAACAGAAAGATGAGGAAGAATACAGACGGAGAGAGATTAGGGGAGGGCTCATTGCTGCAAGTTAACTTGTGTGCCTACAGATGCCTACCAATCTCTTTAAGGCTTCATGATCAGCCTGAGGCATTCACAGGACCACTTAGCATGGTCGTAGGTGGCATTCTCACCATCACATATCATGCATGTAGATACAGTTGATTTGCCTCCTCTACCCAAGTCTTGCCAGAACTAGTATACATGTTTCATATCTCTGGGAAACTTTAGCTGTACAGACCTCTAGGGATGATGCATTTGATGTCCTCTGGCATTTAGAGTCAGCAGTGTAGCACTTCTGAATAGAAAATCCTCTTCATCATTGTTACGCACAAGTTAGGGCAGAAGGCCATTGTGGGGATTGAACAGGGAACTCAGGGTGTTCCTGGAGATGAGCAGGGAGGGCTGTAGTGGAACCTTCCTGAGTCTAGGAATTTTCTCCCTTTCCTAATACTTTCTGTGTTGCTGAGTCTCCCTCCAGGCTGACCCAAGACTTTATTTATTTTATTTACTTATTTTTTGAGACGGAGTCTCGTTTTGTTGCCAGGCTGGAGTACAGTGGCACAATCTCGGCTCACTGCAACCTCTGCCTCCCGAGTTCAAGCAATTCTCCTGCTTCACCCTCCTGAGTAATTGGGACTACAGGTGCATGCCACCATGCCCAACTAATTTTTGTATTTTTCGTAGAGACGGGGTTTCACCATGTTGGCCAGGCTGGTCTTGATCTCTTGAGCTTGTGATCTGCCTGCCTTGGCCTCCCAAAGTGTTGTGATTACAGGCATGAGCCACCGTGCCTGGCTGGGCTGACCCAAGACTTTAAAGGGCACATCTTTAAAGAGAGTCCAGAGACTGGGAGGACAGTTCCCTGTGCCAGGCTTACTTCATTGATTATGTGTCTCAGATTTGTGCAGTGGAGTTCTGCCTCTTACTGCTTGATTTCTGTATCTTCTTCTCTTATTAGGTCATTATCATTAACCCACTATTTCTGTGTCCTCTCCTGCTCTTTTTCTGCCTATGTTCTTGCCTCCTTTCCTCTCGACTATCATAAAGTCCAGGCCACTGCTGAGAAGGAGATTAAAGAGAGAGAGAGACAAGTCACATCCCACAGAGGCCTCCCTGCCTGCTAGGAGTAGAAGAAGTGACTAACAGTGACCACAGGAATCCCCTTATTTCTGACACATTTAGGATTTCTTTATCACTTCTTCGCATGCAGGATAGTGATGATTCAGCAGAGATCTTTCTTCCATGAAGCACCCAGAGCATCACTTAAAGTGAGGACTATCGACACTTAATCAGTAATCCCCTCAGATGGCAACACCAGTGTCTGCTATGTTATTCCTTAAATTCAGTCTCTGCCTTATCAAGTTTTCATGATTTCCAGCCTTTTAAGACATTTATTTATTATTTAATCTAATCATATGGATGTTTATTCTGCCAACATTACTGATTACTGACTGCATTTTAGGTGTTTCTAGAGCTTGCCCTAGGGCTGCTGCAATAAGCAAAGCATAGTCCCTGCTTTTTAAAGTGCAGGGTCATCAATGCAATGACAAAGCAATAAAGACATTACAAAAGTACAGAATTCAAGCACAACTTCACAGAAGATAGCTTGCTTAGATTGAATTTAGATGAGTAAATATTAGTTCAACAGCATCAGCTTTTTGCTCAATTGTCCCTTGCTTTCTGGTTAGAGAACTAAATAGAGCTTCACTTTTAGATTCTTGGGAATAAAGTCTCTTCTGCTTTTCTTCTAAGAATCACAGAGGGACCTCCTATTTACTTGAATAATTAGCACTTAATAAGCAGCCGTAGGCTTTTGCTCTAATCTCACAAGTCATGCAGCACAAAAAAGAAGCAGATTATAAAATATTCAGGTTTATGTGTCTCTGCTCCTCTGTTTCACCTTCTGTGGTGCAGTTTCAATCTCACTGCTCTATTCACACTGCTTCTATTAGAGCCATGGGTGCCTTCCACAAACACATAGCTGTTCTCCAACTTCTCAGCTATAAAATGAGAAATGAGCTGAAGCTTGTAACAGAAGGGGAGTAGCTAAGAAAGAGAATTAACTTTCTCAGTATGTGGAATATTAAGAAGTGAAAAGTGATTTTTTTAAATTTTTTTTTTTTTTGCAAGAGTGTGAGATTTCCCTGGAGGTCTCAATAAAAATGTCATCATTATTTTAAGTTGACTCTTGAAGAAAGACAAAGGCTGGGAGAATTATGCCGACCTGGAATTTCAGAATTTATAGCTATTAGATCGAGAGTTTGGGGGCAATGCGATATTCCCAAAACATTACTGATTTGTAAAAAAGACACACTGAGTGATATAAAGGTGCATAATCCACAAGAACTAAGTCATTCTTGACATTAAAAAATCTTCACATGTACATGTCCATGAACCCCTACCCCAACAAAGAAAAATATAGTTGTTTCAGACTACACTGTCTTTTAAGATAAACATACAGACACAAATGTAACCAGTTGCAAGTTTTTTATTTTAATACTTGATGGGTGAATACTTGAGGGGTGAATCCCATGGAGAAGGTTAAACAGACAGCTGTTTATTCAATAGTTCTTGTTAACATAGGGTGTCAGAGACACCCCATGCTATAACATCATGATGAGAGGTAAACATATCAAAAATTTGAAACAGGGAAGCAGAATCATAAAAACAAAGAAGAAAGGAAAGATAATTATAGTTATCTTTTTAAACATTAATAATATTGCAAAAATATTTGCCATTATTTTCAATGGCAAAAATTACAATGACTTTTGCACCAACCTAATAAAAGATGACTAAGATCCCATAATCATCTTTTATTAGTAATGCTAAAAAAGATATGTAGACTCTACTTTATAAAGTAAATGATATATCAAGACTTTACATACATTATTTCATATTTATAATAAAATATAAGATTGATATTATTTATTCTACTATGAGATAAGGAAATCAAGACTTGGAGAGTTATAGAAGCCTAGCAAGACTTTATTCTTAGAATATGAAATGGACAGAACTTAAACTAACTCTCTCTGCTCACAAAGTTTGTATTTATCACTGCATTGTGAAGCATCCACGATGCTAGCTTATAATCATGAAATTTAATGAGATACAGTTCTTTAAAACAAGCGATTAAGATGGTGAAAGGATTTCTATGATAGAGATAAGTCAGAAAGATGTGGATGAACAAAGAAGGATCATAAGATACAGTGCTTCTGACCGTGTTGAATTAACACAGCCAATGAGTCCTTTTGAGCAGGAGAAGACAGTAGACTCTAAATTTTGAAGAATGAGGAAGACCAATTCAGATAAAGGAAATTGAAGAAAGACTATACAGGAGGCATGTGTAAAATAGAATAGTTTAGTCATATAACTCCAAGAACGTTGGAATGCTTTAGTAAAACATACATGTAGAAATATGTTAACTGTGAGACTAAAGTAATACACAATAGATAACCTTTGAAAACCTTTAATGTAGTCTTAAGAGTATAATTTTATTCCATGCAATAGATTCACTGAAGGATTTTAGCCATAAGAGTGACGTGATGACATCTGCATTTTAGGAAAGTGAATTGGGAAGATGTTTATAGCAAAGGCAGAGAGATGTAATTAAACAGTCCAGGTGAGAGAAGTTGGATGTTTGACATCGGGTGTTGAGAACAGGAGTGGATATAATAGGTGTTAAAAGTACAGTTAACAGGAATTGGCGAATGGAGAAAAGGGATGAGAGGTAAGAATAAGTAAGGATAGTTTTCAAGTTTCTAGATTGGGTTTGGTAGATGGATAGTGATGTAATTCATAAAAATGTTGCCAAAAGTAGGTAGAGCAGATTTAAGAAGGATAGATGAATTAATTTAGACTTGAATATGTTGAGGCTATGGTATAGCTATTCAGGAAGCAAATGGAAAGAATGATTTGTATTTCAGAAAGATATTTGACTTAGAAACATAGATTTGAAAGAAACAAAAATAGATAGTTAAAACCATGAAAATGGATGAAGTCAATTCAGAGATAATGTACTGAATAGGGAAGAGAGGAGAGGATGGATCCCTGGAATCAACAACATAATGAGATGGAGAAAATAGTGGGACTGAGGATACAGGAGAAACAACTCTAGAGTGCCATGCCATGGAAACTGAGGGAGGCTAATTTCAAAAACAACAGTTTAACTTACAGTTCAGTAATGCCAAGAGGCTAAGAAAGAAAACTCTTTGAAGTTGACAGTTTCAACACATAAGCAACTGAATGGTTAAAGTTTATGCATCTCTCCCAAAACAGTGTATGTTTACTCTTATCTCTAAACAAAACTAGACCTATTCTAATTCAGACATATGGATGTCTCACCTGTAAAAAAATTATCTCCACCGAAGATTTTATTTCTTGTATCTGACTTTATTCCCTTTGGTTGCAGTTTTAGTCACTTTATTCTTCTCATGAAGAATGGTAGACAATGTGATCTGGACTATGTGATAATGTGTCAGAAATGCAGAAATCATAACTTTGGTTTCTTTTTTCTCTTCTCTTCAAGTCGTAGATAATAGCCCTTAGCAATTTCAGCTGGAGGCTACCCCAACCTTCTTTTTTCCTGGTAGGGATTCCAGGTTTAGAGGAAAGCCAGCACTGGATTGCACTGCCCATGGGCATCCTTTACCTTCTTGCTCTAGTGGGCAATGTTGCCATTC
>CAUYLG010002714.1:0-91215 GCA_963573385.1 Cacajao melanocephalus
TTAGTTAAACCCCACATTCACTTAAAGTATACAAACAATCGTAAATTATCTAAAATTATATCTTTTTTAAATCAAAGATTCCTGAAGCAGCCATAGCTGAACTTATTTGTTTTACTTTTTGAAATTCGCGGTGAAGAGCTATGTTTTTAAGCAAATAGGAGCCCCCTTTTTCTCTTCATTTGTTCTAAGTAACACCTGAAAACCAACGTTGGCAGGCTGCAGGCAGAGAACAGGTCAGCCACTTTGTTCCTTGCCTTGCTGATACAAAAGAGAGAACATTTCAAAGTAAAACAAGAGTTGGCATCAGCGAAATTGAGTTCTTTTAAAATAATCTTCCTGTGGCATTCTTTCAGAAAACTAGCATTTGCCCTCCCTGTACCACAAGAGTGAAAAAGTGACCTTTTTCAGAGAGCTCAAAGTCAAATTCGTTCCGTAAGTCAGTCTAAGGGGAAGTGAGAGCCAATTTGTGGTCAGGGTTGCCAAAGAGCCAATGTCCAAGAAAAGAAGACAGGCAGGGTGATCAGGACTTGCTGAGAAAAATTGAAAAACTGGGGTCCTTGCAGCTGTGAGGCCGCAGTAGTGACTCTAGGGAATACACTAAATCCTGTCTAAAAGCAAAGTTCAGTCTTGAGAGGAAGAGCTGGGACGGACTCAAGGAATGCCGTGAACTCCACATGAGGCAAACAGATCACAATACATAAATGGAATTTCAAAGGCAGAAGAAGAAAAAGAGTTACGAAAGGTAAACGCAGAGGGTACCATGTAGGAAGTAACACAGAAGCAATAACACAAGGAAAGATTAGAGGTCACTTTCTTGCTCTTCTGTCAGCAAAACCCATGTAGTAAAAGAAGTGGACTGTAAGTCAGGGAGAGGACATCTAAAGGGTTTTTTCCTTTCTTTCTTTCTTTCTTTTTTTTTTTTTTGACACAGAGTCTCACTCTGTCGCCCAGGCTGGAGCGCAGTGGTGCAATCTTGGCTCACTGCAACCTCCGCCTCCCAGGTTCAAGCTATTTGCCTGCCTCAGCCTCCCGAGCAGCTGGGATGACAGGTGCCCACCACCATGCCCAGTTAATTTTTGTATTATTAGTAGAGACATGTTGGCCAGGCTGGTCTCAAACTCCTGACCTCAGGCTGGTCTCAAACTCCTGATCCACCTGTCTTGGCCTCCCAAAGTGCTGGGATTACAGGTGTGAGCCACCATGCCTGGCCCAGGTTTTTTTCCGTGACTTATTTAAGAATACAGAAATCTGTTGTCTAACAGATTAACGTATCAAAGATCAAGAGCAAAGCTAACATGACATAGTTAACTTTGGCTGCAGAATTCTTATTAATGCCTGATGAGAATAGACTGATGATAACAAAATTATGCCTGAAATTAATTTACATACATACTTTAGTTATGGTTTATCAGTGCTATAATTTTGTTTTTAAATTTCATTGAAAAATTATTTAGAT
Organism: Cacajao melanocephalus; assembly: GCA_963573385.1. NCBI lineage: Eukaryota > Metazoa > Chordata > Mammalia > Primates > Pitheciidae > Cacajao > Cacajao melanocephalus. The sequence goes on from CAUYLG010002714.1 coordinate 1,457, forward strand.
AATATTAGGAGTAAAAATTGCTGAATCTGGCAGCACTTAAAATTTTGAGAAGTTACAGTATTTATTAGGGCATTGTTAGATGCTATGACAAATAATTCCCACATTTCAACAGCTTAACACAATAAAGGCTTCTTAACAGACCAGCATGGGTAAGTGTTCCCAGCCAACAGGAGTGGGCAGATCTGCTACATGTGGTCATTTAGGAATATAGGCTGATGGAGGCTTTCCCGCTATCAGTGTATGGCTTCTGTTATTACTCTGGGTGCTGATATTCATCTGACCAAAGGGGTGAAAGAATGAAGACGTGTGCGTTAAAGATTTTATCATTTTCCTTCACATTCTCTTGTTCAGAATATTACCACAGGGCTACACTAAACTGCAGAGGAGACTAAGATGGGTAGTCCAACTGAGTGCCCAGAAAGAAGGGAAATAGAGATTTTGGTGAACACTAAGAAGTTTCTGCCTGGTATAAATAATTGCTGGACTCACGGGAGGGACCGTGATCCTGTGTCTACATCTGCCAAAGACCTTAAACATACTGGGATCTAAGCAGGCTCCTGAATGGGTTACAGAGTTGGTTCTTGGATATAGTTAGTATGTATTTTGTAGAATTAGCAACAGTGGAATGCTGTTGGATAGTCAAATTTTGCTAAGGCATAGATTTCTTCCAAATTGTACGTGTATTCTAATCTCTGGGGTTTGTGTGACTCTTTCATATAAAAATAGAAAACATCAGTGTGTATCTGATCTTATAATTGGCAGTATTCACTGATTTTATCTGTATAAAATATCTTTTATGACAGAACTAAAGATGTGACATGTCTTTGACAAATTATTGTGTCTAATTATAATATTATGTTTCAAATATTTTAAAATATATATGTGGGTACATAGGTGTGTGCATATATGTATACGTATATATGTACATGCATATATGTACATTAGAGTGTATATATGTCTGTGTACCCACGTATATAATTAAAAAAATTTCTGTAGAGGAGTTGAACTACAGCAGTGGAGCTAAACTTATAATTTGTTTGCTATATCGTGGACTTCGGAATCATCTGTTCTCGAATTTTAGTAATGCTATTTAATATCCAGATAACCCTTAAGCAAATTACTCAAAATCTTTAAGCCTCAGTTATTTCGCGTATACAATATGGATAACAATAGCTATTTATCAAACTGGATTATCATAAATAATAAAATGAGATTATGTATGTAAAGCACTTTGCACAGGACCTGGCACATAGTAAGTGCTCAATGGCATATATTGTGCATATTATATGCATAGTAGGAAGCTTGACGTGGCCTCCAGGGCCCCTGTAACACATAAATCAATGATGCAGATAGACACAAAAATAGATAGGAAATAGCTAGCTGCTGAGATTTAATAGCTTCATTTATTTATTCATTTGTTCCTAGCAGTAAATATTGCTAGGCTCTTAATACTTACAAGCTCTGAGTGATGGTGGGCACAGAAATTACTAAGGCAGCTTTATTGTTGTTAAAGAGTTTGCCACCTGATTATGAGAACTTTAGCAGTCATAATACAAGGTGACATTTACACAGGAGAAATACCACAGAGTGATATATGGTTTCAAAATAAGGAAAATTATTTCTTGGAAGGGAGAGATTTGAAGAAACTGTTTTGGACATTTGGAACTCTCTGAGTCTTAAACTGGCTCTTAAAGCCAGTATTTCAAGAAATGGATAGAGGAAAGGGAGGCATTCAATTCAGAAAGAATAGCATGAGCAGGGAAGCAGGGAAAAGCACAGAATATTTTTAGGTAAATTGAAAAATAAGCAAAGGGAGTACTATGAGGTCAAATTGCAAAGTCAAGGCATTGATGTCATACTAAAGAGCTGGACTTCATCCTATAAGCAAGGAGCAAGGAAACACAAAGTGAGAAATAAAAGTGAGGAAGGCAGGTTTTGAGCAGCAGAATGATATCTATGACCTTGAACATTTTACTTGACCCTTTTCTCCATCCATTTTCCTTCCCTACACAGCAAGTAGATGGGACTAAGATCCCTTCCTGCCCTCACAGTCTAGGAGACCACTGTATCCTCCAGAGTCACTGTCATTCTGTATCTGCTGAAACATCCCAGTTCTCTTTGGTATACCCTCTCCAGTGCTATTTACCTAGGCTCTCTACCCAATACTGTTGCCATATCCTTTAGACTCCACATTTTTCTTCTCTTTGGGTCTGATTTTTATCCTCTGTGACAGGAACATGAGCTGTATCTCATTCATTTACAGAGAGGTGTCCTCCCAGCCCAGATCCCCAGCTCTTCAACCACTCCATCAGCTATGTTTAGATTCTTTCCTGGACCTCTTCCAACCTTCACCTCACTTCTGTGGTACGGGCACGGGCAGCTAATTCACTCTTGCACTTTCTCCATATTATTGCTTCTCTCCTAGGCTTTTTGTTGTGGTTTTGTTTTTGTTTTGTTTTTTGACTTGGTATTTCTACGGTTATAAAAGAACACAAGTGGAAATATTAAACAGGAACAAATAAGTAAGAATTTCTAGGGAAAAGTGATACCTTTATAAGACTAAAATATTATTTGTCATTATATAAAAAGTATAATAGGGGGAAATTTTTCTTCTTTTACTTGTTAGAATTGTAAAGATAGTTGTATCTGTACTTTTTTCAAAAATCAGGCTGGCCATGGTGGCTCACGCCTATAATTCTACCACTTTGGGAGGCCAAGGCAGGTCGATCACTTGAGATCAAGAGTTCAAGACCAGCCTGGCCAATATGGCAAAACCCCATCTTTACTAAAAACACAAAACTTAGCTGAATGTGGTGGCACATGCCTGTAATCCCAGCTACTGGGAAGGCTGAGGCGGGAGAATCACTTGAACCCAGAAGGTGGAGGTTTCAGTGAGCTGAGATTGTGCCACTGCACTCTAGCCTGGGTGACAGAGTGAAACTCTATCTCAAAAAAAAAAAAAAAAGAAAAAAATCAGCACTAGCAATGACCTGATTTTTATGTAACACTTCCTAGTAGCTTGCTTCTCTTTTTGTGAACAGGATTTAGCAGAGATATCAGCCAGTCTACTAAGACAATTAAAAATTTTATTGAGAGTAAATAAATGTCTAATATGCTCAAATATCATTCAATAATACGATTCTGAAACTAATGTCACAAATTAGGGTCAATAAAAGAACAAGGTTTTTTTTTTTTTGTCTCCAAGTGTAACGTGTTATTTCTTTCATAAGTCTTCTCAGGACTTAAAACTGCTTCTTTGAAGTATTCTTTAAAGCTTTCAGCCTCTCGTCATGGCTACAGTATTTGTTAATTAATTCAATGAACATTTTTGGGGTGCTGAGGTAAAGAAATAGATTAACATTCAGACTTTGCCATTGAAAAGTCTTCAAAAGGAAGTCTAACATGTAAATATGGAATTGTAGGCAATGTGGTAGTGAAGTAGGAGGAGGGATTTGACTCTGGAGGTGGGACTTGGACACAGGACAAAATTGAGAACAAGCTAAAACAGGACCAGAGTAGAAGCCAGTTTCCATAAGACACACCCACCAGTGTGCCCTGTCAGTTTACTATTGACAGGGCAACATCTGGACGTTACCACTCCTTTCCATGGCAATAACCTGACAACCAAGAAGTTACCACCCTTTTCCTAGAAAGTTGTGTATAATCTGTCCCTTAATTTGCATATAATTGAAAGTTGGTATAAATGAGTGCAGAACTGCCCCTGAGCTGCTACTCTGGACACATTGCCTATCAGATAGCCCTGCTCTGAAAGGAGCTGTGTCTCTGCTGCTGCTGCTGTCATACACTGGTGCTTCGATAAAAGTTGCAATCTAACGTTACCAGCTTGCTGTTGAACTCTTGAATTCTTTCCTGGATGAAGCTAAGAACCCTCCCGGCTAAGCCCCAGTTTTGGGGCTTGCCTGCCCTGCGTCAGTAAGTGATAGAATAGAGCTCAGCATGTGGTCCAGGAGGGGAGTGAACAGTCTGTCTGTGATGCCGCAGGGGGATTCACTGAGAAGGAAATTCACAAAATTCACAAACGAGGCTTTGAAAGGTAAATTAGAATTTGCTGGGTCAAAAATGGAGAAAGTATGGTCCATGCATAAGGAATAGAAAGTGTAAAGACAAATAAGGAAGTTAGGAGATTGTACACAACTAAGTATGGCTTGTAAATGGCTGCGAAGTGATGGGGAGTGAGAGAAGAAATGGAATTGTCAGGGACTAGATGATTAATGGGCTTTTCATGTCCAACAAAAGAGTTTGAATTTTGACTGTTGATTCCCATTTGTTTATTGCTCATCTGTTTTTGTTTTTGGCTTGTATTCATGATTTTGGGGACACTTCCCCTTTTAGGCATTCGTTGAAAGAGAGCGCAAGACCTTCTCCCAAGAAAAAGATGCACACGTAGTTACTTTTGAATACAAACATGTCCAAAAACTTGGAATCCAAGTTTCAAACCACTGCTAAAAGTCACTATAAGTCATTGACAATTACTGAGCAGAGAAACCACATAATCAAACGCGTACTGTCAGCCAGGCACAGTGGCTCACATCTGTAATCCCAGGACTTTGGGAGGCCAAGACCGCTGGATCACCTGAGGTTAAGAGTTTGAGACTAGCCTGGCCAACATGGCAAAACCCCATCTCCACTAAAAATACAAAAATTAGCCAGGTGTGGTGGGCACCTGTAATCCCCGCTACTCAGGAGGTTGGGGCAAAAGAATTGCTTGAACCCAGGAGGCAGAGGTTGTAGTGAGCCAAGATCATGCCACCGCACTCCAGCCTGGGTGACAGAGTGAGATTCTATCTCAACTACAAAAAAAAGTTTATTGTCAGCCAGGCACGGTGGCTCACATCTATAATCCCAGCACTAGGCAGGAAGATCACCTGAGGCCAGGAGTTTGAGACCAGCCTGGCAAACATGACAATTCCCTGTCTCTATTAAAAATACAAAACTTAGTCAGACTTGATATGAAACACCTGTAGTCCCAGCTACTCGGGAGGCTGAGGCATGAGTATTGCTGAATCACTTGAACACAGGAGGCGAAGGCTGCAGTGAGCTGAGATCATGCCACTGCACTCTAGCCTGGGCGACAGAGCAGACTCTCTGGCAAAAAAAAAAAAAAAAAAAAAAAAGCGTAAGAGTGAACCCTTGGAGGAATGTGGAGAATCTATTAGAAGGGATGGCATGCATGTTAGAGAATATAGGAATTTATTTCAATATTTCAGCCAAGAGATGAAGGTCTACAATAAGGTGGCAGCAAATATTTGTTTTTAATTTTGTTCCTGCTTTGTGTTGTCTGTCTGCTTATTGATACAGTCCTAACAGAGTTAAATGTGTAAATGGTGTTATTACTGAAGTCGTGATTTCAGATATAAGTACAGCTTCATGAGGAAGGATGAAGCATTCTGAGGGCAGGATGGGTTTGAAGTGCCTGTGGGTTAGACCACTGCAGGTATGGATCAGCAGGTCAAAAGAGATGTCAAAATGATTTTTAAAATATTCTGGATCACTACATAGAGGTGGTAGATTTAATAGTGTGAGAAGAGATCTTAGTGGTGAAAGAACATAAATTAAGAAGAGTTAGAGGCAGCAGGCTGGAAGATTGGTGGAGCTTGTTCCCTGTCTCAGGAATTTAAGCCTTAACTCTCTTGTTAACTAACTGCTCTGTGTTGGTACCAGGTTTGCGAATGATCAAGCCACTGAGAATATTTCTTTCTAAGAATGAGAGCCTTCCCAGGGCTTTGAATCTGGTTAAGTGAAAGAATGGAGAAGATAGTAAATTTTAAGGAAGAATTTGATGGATGTTATTAGGTTACAGACTTGACAGTCACAAAGCTAATTAATAGGCCTATCTTTTATTGCAAGGTACTGAGGTTGGGTAAATCATTACCTGGATTAAAAGCGTGACATTGACACTGGATAATACTTGTTACTTGCCTTTCTGAATCTAAATTTCTCTGTCTGTAAAATGAAGTATACACACCTACTCAAAGAGTGAAGCAGAGAGAACGAGATAACCTATATAAGCCACCTGTATAGCTGCTGTGCACAGAGGCTGTTGAATAAGGAGTCAGGCCTGGAAACTCTGACTTACTCTTTAAGTTTTCTAATAAACTTTACAGTTCTAACTAGTCAATGAATGACCTATTTTGATTCCCAGACCTGCCAGTGCTTCTACCTATATGAAAAGACAGGAATTGGAAAAATCTGTTTTAGAAATACATTTTATGTTTAGCTAAATTTTTTTCCCTTTCTCTATGATCTGTAAGTATGGGGTGAAACAGTAGATTGTATTGTGGCCACTTTAGAATGTTCGCTCTCTTTGGGAATTAAAAAGTCATTACAATTTCTTGAACTAACTGTTTTATCCTACAGCTGAGTACAGTGACAGCTCGAATGTGGCTTCTTGGGCATACATTTGTTTCTTGAGAACCTCTGGAATTCTAGCCAGATCATGCTAATGAGACTCACTTGGGCTCATCAAAGTCTCACTGTTAACCTTTACTGTACTTGAGATAGTAAACTCTCTTTTGAGAATGTTTGAGCTGGAAGGGGAGACTTCAGAGTTCATTTAATCTGCTTCATTCTAGAGGCCACAAACTATTCAAGTTTGGTGTGCTCAAGACCTGATCACATTTTCCTCTCTATTCTTATATCAGAGTTAAAAGAATCTCAACTATGCACATTAATATAGAGCCCAGTTTGTAGGGAGAATTGGAGACTTGAAGCGGGGAAGCAAGATTGGGGAGCAGAATTACAGTGTGTTATATAGTACTGCAGCCCCTCAGGGGAGCTGTAATTAATGAGTGCAAGGAAAACACTGCAAGGAAACTAATTTCAAGAACATACTGAAACAATTTTCTCCTGGCTTTTCAAAATAAATAAAGAAAAAAGGAAATCACTGTCAAGTTTTGAGGAAGCATGAATTCCAGCAGAAAGGAAATTTGTTGAGAGCCTGAGAAGGGGCTGCTAATAATAGCTGGTTAGAATGTAAAGCCTCTTTTAAACTTAGGCTTCCTCTACCATTTGTCAGAACTCTGTAGTCCCTGATCCATTTATTAAGCATTTCACATGCGTGCCACTCTCATTATGGGTAAGAATTTTGTTACAACCCACTGACTGCTCTTTCTTTGCATCTTGAAGACTCAGTTCTTTACACCAGTTGATATCCCACTAGCCTTTCCTTTCTGCTCTCCTGCTTACCTTTCTGATCCTAAGCTTGTTAGGTAACTCCAGAGTTTAGAATGCCTTGTGACGGCATGTCACTTGATATCAATGCTGTGAATTCCCAGTGTTCCCAACTTTTGTCTACAACCCATAATAAGAATTTCATTTTTCAATCCAATTTAGTACACACATACATATATGACTGAAAATTACGGGTTCATGAAAAAAATCCTGTGTGTGGTATGCTTTGATATTTCTGCTTCTCTTTAACTCTATTTCATTTGTCTAGGAACAACAACAACAACAAAAACATATGGAAACTCATTGAAAAGGGCCGTTTGATTCTCAGTTTTAAGCACAATGAGTATGCTTCATACAGTGAGGTCTTCAGACCATCTACAACAAATCACTTGAAGGTGTCTGGGCCTGAATCCTGGCCTACACCTACTGAATGAGAGTCCGTACTGGCAACTTCTAGGAATCCATAGTTTAACCAGTTCCTTGGTGTGGTTTTAAAGGTCAAAAACTATTTTCTGATCTTAACATCTTAACATTACTCACGGAAAGGTATCTCCTTTGCTAGTTGATTTTTTTTTTAACTCTTTTGTGTAGCTATCAATGGCTAAAGCAAGGACTCTGATCATTTTCTTTTCCCCTTCTAGAGACAGGGTCTTGCTCTGTTGTCCAGGCTAGAGTGCAGCGGCATGATCTTGGCTCACTGCATCCTCGGTCTCCTGAGCTCAAGTGATCCTCCTGCCTCAGCCTCCCAAGTAGCTGGAACTAGGGTGCATGCCACTATGTTCAGATAATTTTTTAAATGTTTTGTGAAGACAAGTTCTCACTATGATGCCCAGGCAGGTCTCTTGGCTGCAAGCGATCTTTCTACCTCAGCTTCCTAAAATGCTGAGATTGTAGGTGTGAGGCACCACACCTCGCCAGGGTTCTGATCTCTGAATTCCCCCTTCTTCTTGCTGATACAGAAGGTACTAGAAAGCTTGAACGTCTAGTAATAACTTATTATATGCCAGATGCTATTCTAAGTGTACTATATAAATTAAACCTCACAACGAACAGTGTTTTGTGTGTAGTACTATTAACCCATTTTACAGATGGGGAAACTGAGGCATGAGGAAGTCTAATTTTTCTGAAATTACATTTTAAGTAAATGATGGCGCTGCGATTCAGATCTAGGTATTCCAACTCTAGAGCCCATAATCTTGACCAACACCCTCTCTGATTCTTCACTTAGCATGAAACAGGAGACACTGATTAGCCCTATATGTCACTGAGAGTCTTAGGTGATTTCACTAACCTACAGAGTACTATAGGAAGATAAATTAGGGGGTCATGTGGTCCCATCTTTACTGTGCACCCCACCCTTGGCTTTAGAGATCTGATTACTCTTCCTCCACTTGTCTTAAGGAGGGACAGTAGCAGCTTTCTGCTGTTATTTCTGGCTTTGACTCATTGTCTCCTGTCAGGCTAACATCACTCAAGCCTATAATAAAATTCAAATACAGCAGACTTAATACTTAGTGTTGATTATATCATATGACAAATGCTTTTATGAATCATTAAATTTATTATATCTAAATATTCAAATGATCCTAACCATACAAATGATTCTGACAAGACAAAGGGATAATTTAAAGTATATATTTAGAGCAAAATGGCCTTCAAAAGTTAATACTAAGGAAACTTTGTCAAGTTTCTTGTTGGGGCATGCCAGCTAGTCTTCATGAGCATTTTCTAGCATTTCTTCTAACACATGCCAGGGTACAAGGAGACCAATAGGAAAGAGTTTAATTCTGAAGAATGACTTCAGACAATAACCATTGAAGCTGAATTGTGACTGTTGAACAGGCAGAGAAATAAGGAAGAGACTTGTGGTCAGAGGGTTCAACATATGTGAAGACTAAGGCATGAAAGATCATGTTGTCTTCAAGAGCTAGAACTGAGAGAAGGGGAAAAAAATCACGCGAGGTGAGACAAAGACTGAGTTGAGTTGAGAAGCTCCTTATAAGCTCACAAACTCAGGTCTAGTCTTCTCTGCACTCAGCTGTGTATGAACGAGACCTGTCAGGATCCCCTTATGGGGACTCATTCATGCCCTCAGTTTAAGACACTTGCCCCAGCTATACTCCAGCCTTTTAGATGGCTTGGGGCTTGTGGTTGGTTCATATATGTAAAGTATCTAGAATTACTTTCCAGGATGGGTACACAAAGTCTCCCTTTCTTCTATAGCCCAGTTCAGTTAAAAATAAAGATGAAAGTGAGGGTTGTGATAGCTGTGAGAACAAAAGGTGTGTGTGTGTGTGCATGCATGTGTGTGTGCATGCATGTGTGTGTGTATGCAAATGTGTGTGTGCACGTGTGAGTGTGTTAGCATATGCATCCCTATGTGCATGCATTTAAATATACTTGTACGTGTATGATGGAAAGATCCATGTTTTAGTCAAGAGACTAAGATAGAAAATGAAGTAGAAATGTTACAATTTTGTTTCTTCTTTCTGTTCTTTACCTGCCCTGTGTTTTCTCAGTGCTTGAACTGATAGGCTTTTAGTCACTATGGTCATGATAATGGTAAAACAAACATCATTTATGGATTGTACTTCATAGCTCAAAGGTTTCCAATATCCTTATTTATGTATTATTTTAATTTTTTCTTAAGCTATGAAAAAATCTGGGTGCCATGGCTCACACCTGTAATCCCAACACTTTGGGAAGCCAAGGCAGGAGGACTGCTTGAGGCCAAGAGTTCGAGACCAGCTTGGGCAACATAGCAAGACCCCATCTCTACTAAAAATTAAAAATTTAGCCAGGTGCGGTGGCACATGCCTGTAGTTCCAGCCACTCATGAGGCTGAGGCAAGAGGATCATTTGAGCCCAGGAGTTTGATGCTGTAGTGAGCTACGCACTTGTCCTGATGACAGAGTGAGACCCTGCATCAAAACATTTTTTTAATTAAAAAATTAAAATTCCATATGAGACTAGCCCTCAGTGTGCTTTCCCCGCTGCCCTACCCCCACCCTATATGATTTGTAGTATGTTTCTTCATATTTATTTTGAATATTAATAATGTAACCTTATATTCCCCTTGATAGGATACTTTAGTTTGTTTAATGCACCATCTTGGGGGAAGAATTAACCAACAACCAAGATTTGAATACAGCTTGGTCCTGGGCCTCCTTGGGCCATAGTGTCAGGCAGCTGTAAGTGGTGCTGGAATAATTTCTCTTTGTTTGGCTGCAGATACCATATAGTCTAAGCAATTTGCAGCCTTCCTTCTATAAGAGCTGTTTCTGAAAGGAAATTCCCCAAGCCCAGCACTTCTGGGTATCTTTGCTTCGGCTCTGAAGCACTTACTCTTTGTAGCTGAAATATGAACTATTGTATTTTTTGTTCCCTAACTCAGAGGAAATATTCAGGGAATTTGCTGTAATAACTGACGTGAGTTGGAGAGTTTGATTCCTGACACAGAGTGGAGGAGAGCATGGTGAGGGGACATTTCATTCAAGATTGCTCTGTTAAGCAGGAGGGAGGCAAACTGCTCACAGTCTAGGTCAAGGATAATTTCTCTTGGGATGTTTAGAGTGTGGTGGTAATGCACATCTAAGCTTATTTATACCAGTGTTTGCAAAATTCCAAACTTAGGATCAAACTCCAGATTACAGTGGCCAAAGACACCGACTTTGCTTGTGAGCAAGTTGGATAAAGATTTATGTAAGAGCTTTGGGGCTAAGGGAAATAAAGCATTGTCCCAAGAAGGAAAACTTTGCCTTGACAAAACATTCTCTTACAATGTCATTCTCCTAAGAAACCATGAAAAAGCAGTTAGGGACCCATCCACGCATTTTAATATTTGAAGAGTTTCAGACTGCATGTTTGACAACTAAAGAAATTTTTATTTTTATAAGAATTTATCTATAAAAATAAAAGGATATCTACTTTCTCTAAGTCTATACATCTAAGTTTTAAAAATATAGCTTCTCTTTAGCTTTTGCTAGCATATGCTGTCAGACTCATTCATGCTGCCAGACTCATCCAAAACTTAATTCTTCTAATGCATGCCATATTTCACGTTGTTTCGGCTGCTTTTGTATATTCTGAAGAAAACAGAAGATAGTGTTTTTCTTTTCTAATTTAATGTATACATGTGATAGAGAAATGTAAGCATGTTGCACTCCCAGAGGATCAAACCTAAAATGGCAACAGATTCGACTGATTTTTTAAAAAAAGGATCCTATTTTATGTAATCTAGATAATAAGGTACACATGCTTGAATTTAAAATACTGTGTTTTTAAGATCTCTAATTCTTACTTTATAACCATAAAGAAATGAGGCTATGTGTTGTTGCGGGAAGTCTTACTGCAAACACATGTACATGTTTGTGTATAATTTGTACATCTGGCTCTAGAAAGGTGCCACAATAAAGCGGAATTGAATTTAGCCATGGCTCTTACAAGTGTGAGTAAAGTATGCATATGGAAACCTAGGACGTTAATGAAATCAGCACAGACTTTAATGGCATTCTGGTGTCTTTAAAAGATCACCGCTAAATAAAGCGTAATGTGTCAAAATGGAAACCCCAAGTAAGAGAAATGTGGGAAGAAGTTCAAGGAACAGAAACTATTTGGGGAAGATGATTTGAATGTCTTCCAAAACCTTCAAGAAGCATTAGGCTCAAGCTCAGCCCTTTATCTTTGACAAATACCACACTGTGTATCTGCTTGTTATTTCGTGGTCCTGTTGCTCCTGCCAGCTTGTTAAATGGAACTCTGGTTTCAGTTGGGAGATGATAATGTGGTAATCTCTGTGCTTTGCTTGCCTCGACGTCCAGAGGAGTGGCTGTGCCCGACTGTGTGAGGCCACCCAGTGCCAAGGGTAACCACTGGCACCTGCGCTGACAGCAAGCAGTCTGCAGCAACAGATTGAAAATGTTCTTTTCACATCTTTAGATTGGAACTTGAGCTTTACTTTTAAAAGTTTTATGTCCACAGCACGGTTGACAAAATAAATTACTAAACCAATTGCTTTGGGAGCTTCCAAGCCGTGACATTAAGGTAGCTGTGAGTCATCGTTCTTGATGAAAGGCGAAAGAGCAGCTTCAGAAATTGTGTGTGTTTGAGGGAGGTCGGGCGAAGTGTGTAAGCCTGCAGACCTATGGTAAACAGGCCTCATTTCTAAGCATTTATTTTCAGTAAGGTGGGGGGAAAGAGCTGTGTATTTTCAAATTCAGACTCATTTTAAATTAATCACAGGGAAAAGGGTACCCCATTTAACGACAGTGTTTATTCTCACAGAGAAATGTTTGTAGTGAAAATGCAAAATACTATTTCTTTTCTCTGCTGAGGTTCATCATCCTGCGGTGCCCACTTTACACACCCTCCCAGCAGAGAATGGAGAAAAACACCAAAGGCAGCATCATGAAACGCAGGGCTGTTAATTTCCAACTGCATCAGAGTTCTGCCCTCCTTCCCATTTGGGGAGCTGAATTAAGCCATCAGAACTTTCCTTTCACGCTCCCTCTAGAATACAAGTCCTGACAAAATTAAGGGGCTTTATACCCCTGAAGCCTCAGAAACTCTACAGGGTAGGGTGAGGGTAGGAGTGGGGTTGAAGGGATGAGAAATTCATAGATTAAAAACAAAAATTTTGGAGAAAAATCCGGGCTCTGCCGATTACTCTCAGCGGGACCTAAGCTAGTTACTTAGACTTCTGGCCCTCTGCTTACCTGTTTGTGAAATAGGAATGATCTTATCTACCTCATGTGCTTGTTGGAAACATATAAAACAAGATAACTTCAGGAGCAAAGTGATTCATATCTGCAGTGTTGAAATGGATAAAAAATAAAATAGATATGTAAGTACATAGATGATAAATATGTCATAAAACAAAGGAGCAAAATGTTAGCAATTGTAAGGAGAGATGTGGGTATATGCATGTTTGTTACATAATTCTTTCAACTTTTCTGTACATTTGAAAGCATCTTAATCAGGAGGAAGCGATTTAGAAGGGCAAGTCTTTTCCATGTAAGTATAATTCCTGCATTCCCTGCCTCTAGTTAAATTCCAGATGTAGGCACATGGCCATACTGAACTCAATGGAGACTGGAAAAAAACATGTCTTTTGCATGGATTTCATGGACCACTGTCAGCCCAGCTAAAATTTACGGATTTCGTTTCCAAGAAAAAGAGATATTAGGGAAAAGTATGTACCTTGATTGGTCACGCAAAGTTAACTCTCTGTTGCACATACTGTACGCAAATGACAAATGGTGCCATTCCTATTCAGGAAGGGAAGCGATGCCTGCTCCTTTCGTCTTTGGGGTGGAGTGTCCTGCCAAGTCTCCTGTCCTTCCCTGGGTGACCCAGGGGGCTTATTGCTTTCATCCCTGCTCAGCTGGTTTTGCATTTCCGTGGCAGCATTTTACTCCACCCTCCATCGTGCATCCTAGATTCTCTCCAGAACCCCTCCCAGTGGATGCCTGAGGTTAGCTTTTGTGTGACACTGGGGTCTCTATTCTTCCATGTATTTAAGCTCAAAATGTTTCCTTATGGCGGAATTTTCTTAAAATTCAATATGTTAACTCTTTGAAATCACTGCTGTGTGAAGATAGCTGATTGTTCCATTGTGGGTCCTAAAGGAAGGAGTTGTATTGTTTATGGTTCCCCCTCATTGCCTTCTTGGTGGGCATCCCCTATGAAGCAGTGCAGGGAGGCCTCCATGATAGTGCAGGCACTTGGCCTTTGATTTCCATCCAGGGAACTGCCTCCACCTGTCTATGAGAGAACTGTGTTGTGGAAGGCACCGGGAACCCTATGGAAAACCAACACATAGAATGGACAGAGGAAGATGAACCTCCAAAACACACCAACTTCAACAAACACAAGACCACAAACAGCAACATTGAGAACAGGTAGCTCATCATGGAGGAGACCCCGGACAGAGTTACATCTACAAAACCCAAAAGAAGTCAAAAATTCAAGAAAGACCGGTCAATGGCATCTGAAACTACTCAGTTGCTAAAAAAGATAAGGGCTGGTTGTTGTCCTCTAGTCGGTGATTTTAATGAAGAGCCATTCCGGGGAAGCAGGGAGGGCAGAAGTCAAATTTCACTAGGATGAAGATGACAGACAGGTAAAGGAGGGACGATAGTAAGATGTGTAGAGATTCAGCAGCCCAAAGAAGGAGAGGTTTGTGGTCACAAGGGTAATGTGGTATCGGGAAGGGTTTTGTTTTTGTTTCTATTTTTGTTTTTGAGGCAGGTTCTCACTCTGTTTCCCAGGCTGGCGTGCAATGATTCGATCTTGGCTCACTGCAGCCTCGACCTCCCTGGGTTCAGGTGATCCTCCCACCTCAGCCTCCCGAGTAGCTGGAACCACAGGCACACATCACTCTGCCCAGTTAATTTTTGTATTATTTTTGTGGAGATCATGCAAAAAAGGTTTTGCCATGTTTCCCAGGCTGGTCTCGAACTCCTGGGTTCAAGTGATCTGCCTGCCTCGGCCTCTCAAAGTGCTGGAATTACGGGCACGAGCACCTGGGCTAGAAAGGGCTTTTCATGATGAGAAAGATTTGAGTGTCATCAAATGCTGATAAGGAACCAGAGAAGAGGCAGAAGTTAATCACACAGAAGAGATAGGAAGTAACTGCTAGAGAAGGGTTGCTTAGAAAGAAGGTAAGATGAGGCACCCTCCAGGCAACTGGAGGAGGGATTGGCCTTGCCTAGAAGAACTCCTCTTATGCTGGATAGGAGGGCAGGCATATGCCATGGTGCGCATGTAGGTCAGCTGGCAGAGTAGAATTGTTACCACTTTATTTAGTAAATGTATTCTTCTAAAGTCATCTGCATTCTATCCTATCACATTAGCTCTTTTTGTGACACTGTTGTTTTTTTCTGGAGTTTATTAGCAAATGACAAATTTTCATTACTCCTGCTAAACAGTGTCTCCTCTATCCTACACTTAACGCATTTCTGAAACCAAATTCAAATCCTAACATTTATTTTCACTGAAGGTCATACTATTAGATTTAGATCATGTTTCCAATTTATCAAAATCTTTTTATATTTTAATTGAACTCACAACGTATCACTGATGTATTTCAGTCTTGTGTTGCCCATACATTAAACAATCAGTTGTATGTCTTCATTTAAAGAACTGTCTTTAGCTCTATTTCACTTTTATTTCATCAACCACTCTCTCCCGCCGCCCCCTGAGACTCAAGGGAAGAAGAATTAAACTGAATGCTTTGATGATAACTGATAAAGCCTTTTGTCCTAAGGAGTCCTCCCAAATTGGATTAAGTGGATTCATTTGTGTTTTGTGGTGTTTATATTTGAGGGAGACGAGGATGTGAAAACTCTCACTCTCTCTGTGTTCTTCTCACAAATAGATGGATGCTGTCACTTTTCAAGGCTTGTCCATCTGGAATGCATCACAAACACATTGCTGGGAAAGTAAAAGTTCCAGAAAGAGCCTCATTTTCCCCTGGAACTGTGAAATTGAGTGGCCTAGTTCCCTCCTCCATGTTGTTGTAAATTCACAGGAGTGTAATATAAGCTGCATTTTTAACCATTTGGGATAGCTTATGATTGAATAATGCTTCCTGCCAGACATGTTTTCCCTGTATTTATCACTTACTTTTCTCTCTAATTTCAGCAACAGCAATTGCTGATTATGAAAATGACTCTAATTGTTCAACCTCTCATAACCACATTGAACTACCAAAAACAATCTATCTGCTACTTTGAAAAGCTGTTAAACAGGCAAGCAATTTATTCCTTCCTTCTTGCAAGCAACCCAGGAACAGGGCCACGTTCTCTTTGTTCCTTGCATTGCTTTGGAACCATGAGGGCCTCTTTCTAACTTGAATCAAAATCTACTTGTTCCTAACTGCTGCCTTTGCAATCAGTAACTTGCCTCAGTGGGCTTAATTCAAAGCAGGCACTCACATTCTTGAGACTCTTTGTCAGTCTTCCAGGAAATCAACTCGAACAACAAAAACAAACACAGGCCCTAAATTAAACCAGATAGGGAGGAAGAAACGTCACTGAATGATGAAACAAAATAACAAGAAGAGTCAGGGGAAAAAAATAGAAAATATTTCAAGGCTCCACCTGCCGCGGCCCCATTAGCCCTATCCTTTACCTTCCTGTCCTAGATGAAATCAAAGCAACTCCTATGAGCAATCATTCTAGTCAGCTGCCAGACTTCCCGAGCCTGCGGAATCTGGCTCCTCCCACCTTGCCCCCAGCAGGTGAGCACACCTGGGATCGCTGCAGGCTGACTGCGTAGTGATTTCTCTGCATCTCAAACAGCTGGCAGTCCTGCAGAAACCTCTTCCCTTTGCTGGAATAAAGTAGATGAATTAATTCCCTTTTGAGTTAACCCCTGCCTGGCTCCCCTCAGCAACTACTGGAACTGGGATAGAGAAGGAGTTGGGCTCTCTTAGAAAACCAAATAGTTTTCCTTTGTGATGTGCTCAACTTTCTCTTGCCTCAGGCTTGAAAATACAGGCCCTGTCTTTATCCTTGTGTGAATAACCAGGGCTCAACAAGATAATAGTGGGTTAACAAAAATTGTTACAGAGGCACTCCAAATATAAAACAGAGATGTTCCCTGGGAAATCTGATTTTATCTACTGTTTCCTAAATGTAAATAGGCCAGAGGGTATTCCTTTGTGAATACCCTTAACCAGATACCTTGGAAGTCTATTATGTATTTATTTTAATTTCATTAAAAATATTCTCAGGTTTTAAGTGTGATTTCTGTAAGGTTTATTGTCGAATTTAAAGTGAGGAAACTGAGGCCAGTATATGAAAAATTAGGTTCTGATTTATTCGGCTCCTGGGCGAAGTTCTATGGTCCGGGGAAGCGGGGGACAGAGAGGTCGCGCTTGACTTCCTGAGGCGGGGGTTTTATAGTGAGTAAGGGTGTCTTGATTGGTTGTGAGGGAACAGGCCGTGGTCGGGGCAAGCTACTATTGGTAGGTAGGCGGGACTGCCAGTGAGTGGGCCGTCCAGGGGGAGTGGAGCCAGTTGCTATTGGGCAGGGTTTGGCGGGGTTTCTTTTAAATTTTGGCGGGGTTTTCTAACGGCAGGCTAGGTGCTGAGTGCAGAGTCTGGTGTTGAGTGCAGATTTGAGTGTGGAGTGCAGAAGTGGGTGTGGGCTAGGTGCCAAGTGCAGAGGTGGGCGTGTCGAGAGCAGGGGCAGGCGTGTCCAGCCTCCCATCAAGGTAACTGGTCTTACAATTTCTTCGTGCTCTCATTTATTTTTTTTTCTTTTTGGAATAATCTATTGACGATAGAGAACTTTTTCAAGATATTTGTAGATATATCTGAAGTATTCATGATTTATATAAAATGTACAGGTGAATCTTTACTAATTTATCTAGAGTTACCTTTTAGTATAGGCCTTAAGCATGTTATCATAGCCATGTGCAGTAAAGGTGATAGTAAGTGTATTTAATATTGCTACCATTTCTTCTAATCCTTGAATTTTCTCCGGAATAAAGCTGCAGTGTAATGAATGCAATTAATAAAAATAGAAGGGTTGTGTGTAACTGGAAAATGGGGAAATCACTTTGTTCATTTATGGTAGAATACTTAATTGGGTTTCCTTCACACGTGTACCTGAGGAAAGTCACTTGTTCTTTAGATTTAAAAATAATAATTTAACTTCAATCCTCAACTTTTAAAAATTTTTAAGGAATTAAGGGCAAGAAACCTAGATATGTTCCACAACTTTGGTGACAATAAACATGAAATATGGAACCCAGTTTTTGAAGAATGTAGCCAGTCATCCTTTTAAACCATAACCGTTTTTACATAATGCATAGACTTAAAAAAAACTGGTGAATCAACTCTGTGCTGTGATGTATGTCACTAGTCTATTGGATCTGTATATTGGGTGTTTAGGGAACATACTGGCATTATGGGCAATGCAGTTATTTCCCATGACATTTTAAAAATCCATTTCTGTATTACATATTCCAATCTAGTGAAAATTAGATCTCCTTTATTTAGATTTGGCATCCAACACTTGTTGGCCATGGCATGTGATGTAATTTTAAACTGCTCATGTACAGTTAGGAGGAGATTGATTTATAGCCGTCTTTGCCTGAGACAAGCACAATTTAAACTAATTCTTATTGATCCAGAAACATTTAAGATTGGTTTTGAAAATTCTCAAGAATAGAGAGCTTTGGATACATTTGAGCCATTTTGCTAAGCATAATTGTCATGTATATAAAAGCCTGAAACTGTTAATGCTTACCCTTCTTTGCCTTGGTGTCTTTGTTAGTCATTGCATACCTAAAGGCTAATTTCTGCTCCAGATGCTGTGATGTCTGCCCAGCTGGCCCAGCTGTTAGGATATATGCTGTTTGCAAATGGCAACATAAATAGCATATCCAGAATATTTTGCAGGCTGGGGCTTTACCATTAAAGGCTAAGATATATTTAGTGTCAGGGATAATTGTTTGGTATATTATAACCAGAATGGAGCTGAGCGAATGCGAATAGGTCTAGCAGAGTGACTCATAAAATAGCCAAATGAAGAAATTACTCAAACATTTCCATATCAGTATATACTGTGCACTACATACTGGATGTCCTGTGAATGTACAATCATTGTGGGCAGAGTTTGTAAAGGTGTCTGATATTGCAAATATATTATTTAAGAAGACCAAATTGCATCAGATTCTCTAACCAAGTCTCTTTTAGCATCTGAAGGAGTAGTGGAATAGCCTTGTTGGAAACGCTCAACTTGGATTTGAGAAGACCTAAGTTCTAAATTCTAGCAATTTCTATGATGACCCTTGACATTAAACAAATCTCCCATCTTTCCCAATCTTTTCTATTTCTGGTTTCTCAGTTTATAATATTGAAGATACCTACATTTTAACTGTTTTTATGTGCTGTCAAAGAAAGATGCTTTGTACATGGTCTAAGGCTATTTGCTTTTCAACTTTTCCCCAAAATCTTCTGTCTTTAGATGTATAGTTTTTTCCTGTTTTTGTTTGTTTGATTCATAAAGTGATTAGAATGCAACAATTACATGGCTTCTTAACCACCCCTAATTTAGTGTTTCTAAGCAGGACTTCTAATATGTAAGGCAAAGAATATCCTAGAACTCAGTTCGTTTTTATATTCCAAATTATTTTATTGTTACATCTAAAAAAAATACTGGTGTCTGCCCTTATCTGATTCTGGATGCTGCTAAAATATACTGCTGGACAGAAGTTTGATTTATTAACTTTTTTAGATCTTACCTTTTAAATGTACTCTACGTCCATTTAATCTACAGCTTCACTGAAGCCCCTGACAAGGCACTGGTATCCACAAGGAAAAGCAAATGTTGATTTTTATCAATGTGGATGGTACCAGACTAAGAAATTTATCCATCTGGGCCAGGTCATCTGTCTTTCCAGAATAATCCCCCAACTACATTTCTAATAACAAAGTCACTGAGATAATTTCCTCTTGTTGAGTGATTTCCTCATTCGGTAAGGATTTTAAAAGCCTAGGGCCATTTTGAGCATATGGTTCAGGAACATTATTTTAAAATGTGAATTATCAATAGAATTTCAATATAATCTAAGTAAAATGACTTACTTCCTAAATATTACAAATATAAGCAGGATATTTCTACAAAAGCTTTTGCTTTTGAGTCACAGTTAGGAGCTGGAGATTAAAAGCTTTTCTCAGCATTGTTAGAGCATGGTGCATCATTCTCTACTGCCAGCAGTCAATTCTCTCTTGACACAGTTGATCGCTCCTCCCACATGAAACAGTTTCTTCACTTGGATTCCTCCAACCTCACTGGCTGTTTCTTTCCAGTCTTTTTGCTGGTTCCTACTTGTGTCACTCCCCACTCATTACGGAAGAGCCCCAAAGTTCAGTTCTTTACCTATCAACAGTCATCCTTGCTGATCTCAGCTAGATTCAGGGCTTTGTGGACTGATAAATCACAGATTTGTGTCTCCAGCCTAGACCTGTCTGCTGAATTTCTGACTTGTACATTCTACTGCCTACTCAGTATCTCTGCTTGGATTTCTAGTAAACATCTACGATTTGTCATCTCCAAAACTTTCTAATTTAGCACTACACTCACTTTAAAAAAATACACACGTACCTTCTGCAGTTTTCTGCCTCTTCTTATGTCGCAGCAACTCTATTCTTCCATAGTTCAAGCCAAAGTTTTTGGTGATCTCCTTGACTACACTCTTTCTCTTACTTTCTACATAACGTCTCTTAGAAGATCTTGTTAGTGCTGCCTTCAAAATATCATAGGAAGAGTTCAAGCAATGCACTTCTTCTTTTTATTGCATACTTACTCCGGTGGTCTATCTTGTTGAAATATCTAAGATAGGTGACTGCATGGACGTCCAGGGCCATTCTTAATCATAGGCCTTCTGCCTCGGGGTTTCCTAGGCTGGAGTGGGGTGTGGAAGAGAAGAATCTCCATAAAGGTAGAAAATGATTCATCTTATATTTCTCTGCAACTTTTTCACCAGTGCTCAGACTGAAAAGAGGTGATGACTGTTGGTCATTAAAAAATTAATTTTCAATTCATAAGCAATCCTCTTTGGGTCTTTGAGGTCATATATAGACCATGATGAACTAATTATCTTATCGACTGTGTCTATTTTTCAGCTGTTATAAAAGTGTTTTAAATTAGACCAAGGGTATTTTTAGTTTGTGGAAAGTTAGCTTGTAACAAAAATCATGCTTTTCCAAAAAAGGTAAGCAAATAAAGATGAAAAATAATACCATAGGAAAATAGAATTGGTTGGATTTGGTGGCTTGTGCCTGTAATTCCAGCACTTTGGGAGGCCGAGGCAGGGTGGATCACCTGAGGTCAGGAGTTCAAGACCAGCCTGGCCAACATGGTGAAACCCCGTCTCTACCAAAAATACTAAAATTAGCTGGGTGTGATGGTGGGCACCTGTAATCCCAGCACTCTGGAGGCTGAGGCATGAGAGTCACTTGAACCCAGGTGGCGGAGGTTGCAGTGAGCTGAGGTCACACCACTGTACTCCAGACTGGGTGACAAGAGTGAAACTCCATCTCAAAAAAAAAAAAAAAAGGTAGCCTGGTGTGGTGGTACATGTCTGTAATCCTAGCTACTGGGAAGGCTGAGGCGAAAGAATCACTTGAACCTGGAAGGTGGAGGTTGCAGTTATCCAAAATCGTGCCATTGCCCTGCAGCCTGGGTGACAGAGCCTCAAAAAAAAAAAAAAAAAAAGAAAGAAAAAAGAAGAGTTAAATACCACTGATATAGGATGTCTAGACAATATCAAAGGAATAAGATGATGTGATTGTGAACTAGGAAAGGGTAAATGAGAGCAGTTATTTATCTAAGATCTCTTGTAGAGATAAGCAGATTAAACCATCTCCAGTCTGCATCACGACACTGTAGGAGTGGGAAATAGAGAGACTCAAGCAAATATCCTGTTGGTCTCTTTATCCTACTTTAGCAGACAGTAGGATCTGGACTGTGAAATCTGAGACCAGTCCTGAAGAGACACAGATGAAAGTGAAAATGCTACTGTATTTTTTGTCACCAAATTTCTTGTCACAGTTACTGTCATTAAAACATATTAAAAATATGGAAAAGGCTGAAAGGAAAGCTACCAATCTAATAAGATTTGTAATATAAATAACCCTCAGTATGTTTTTATTCCTGATTGCCTTGCCTCTTTAGGCTCTGACATTTAAAGACTGGGTTAAATATCTCCTTTTCAGTGTATAAGGTATTGGTACTTTTTTTTTCTTATTTACTTCTCTTCATAAGGCAGGTGGTTGAAACTAAGTAATGCTTGTCTTTTATGGCCATCTTCAGAGAGAATCATTTTCACCAGAGGATGAGCTGTGTTTTGTTTTTTTGGTTTTTTTTTTAACCCTTTTCTCTCAATCCTATTGCAAAGATAGATGAGAGTTAACAACTCTGATTGAAATTATGCCCATTTTCAAATGCTTTCTTTATACTTTTTAGCCTTCTATAATATATTTGTGGTGCTATTGCAGTAACAAATCCAGGAAAAAGAAATACTTTGCTATCCTAGACGGATCTTAGTTTCAGAAAACTCTACTCTCAGATAGTGGTTATACATAATACTTATCTACTGTGTCTGATCACCACAGTACTATTTTATAAAGAAAAGTCCAGAGAATTTTCTGAAGGCATGACTTAATCATCAAATTACCAGACTTTTTAAAGCTATTACATGTTTCTATCTCTGTTCATCAATTCTGTATGAGTCATAATCCTTACAAAGGAATATGACATTTTCCCCATTGAAAACTAGTAGAATACATACAGAAGGCTTAACTTGTAAAGTTCTCTGCACGTGGGGCTCTTGAGCTGTTATATCCTCTAGAAACCCTGGTCATTCAGATATTTGTGATTTTTATAGCTTAGAATGTACTTCACTAATTTTCCTTCTCCACAGAGAATGACAACATGCTCTGCTGTGTTCATATGAACTTTTATGTTTATTAAATACATATTACAGTATTTGCATTCAAATTGGTACCTTAAATTATAATCTCTGAACAAGATTTCTTGGTGCATTTCATTGGAAGACATGCAAAGAAAGAGATACAGGATAGGATTTATCGATGGCCTAGCTCACAGGGACTTATACAATATGTTCCTGACCTCTCTGGTGGAGTCTAATGGAAATGGCTTCGGAGACAAGCAGTACTGGGTTCCAGTCTTGTCTCTGTGACATACATACTGCATGACGTTATGCAAGTTCCTTGACTCTTCACATGGTCATTGAGAAAATGAAATAACAAATCTGTATCAGTAAGGCACGTAGGACAGGTAGCCTCTTGATGGACATTGCCTTTATTTTTTCCCAGGCTATGCTGTTGCCATCTTCATACTTGTGCCTAAATGCAGAGTGTTGATGTGTTTTTTTTTATAGGGCATTTTAATCATTTTTGTTAATTGAGCAGGTTTTTTAAAAGAAGGAAGCATTATGTTTGAGTGTTCAAGCAGCTTTAGTATATGAACAAGTCAAACTCAATACAGGCATGCTAGAGAGATGACCTGTATATATGGGATGAGAGTGGAGTGTCACAGGAGGCTGACATCAGAGCCAACCCAGAGTGCTGAACGTGATTTCAACTCTTCTACTGGACATGATTTGTTCCCCTTTATTAAGAGGAAAAAATGCTGTAGCTTGCTATACCTTGTGTTTGCTGCTTGTCTAGTGGGCTAGAAAAGCGGAGGACGAGGGAGCCAAAGGTCATGGCTAATTAGAAAGGTTATTTGAAATGTCTCAAATGCTTCAAGAAATAAAATTAACTAACTTTGCAACCTTATCAAATTGATGATAATTATATTGGGCTTCCTGTGATACCAGTGAAATGTGGTTTTTAGCAAAATACACACACCCTGTTGTCAGTTTATCCTTGCATCATTATGGAAGAAAAACTTCTAGTGTTCAATTTCTTGTATAGTCATACCACTTAAATTTGTAGTTTCAGTGTAATCTTGCCTTCTCCTACCTATTTATAACTCTCTGAAAATATATTGAGTGTGGATCCAGTATGTAAGTGAGATTGTCTTTGCTAACAGCTTCTTGAAATCACAGGAAAAGGGGAAAAAAAGTTGTTACAGCTGATCATTGCCAGAGGGTGAAAGTTCAAGAAGTAGAGAAAAAGAAAATTGTAGCATGTAATCAGAGTTCTCGTTTGTATATGGTACAGAACCCATTCTGTGTAGTTTAATCTGGAAACAATGCAGCCAGGGATGAAACCTGAAAAATGCCCAGCTACAACACTAGACTGTCCTAGCAGAAGTGCGACTGCTGCTATTACCCACATATTGTCACTTAGGACATTAAAGTCTAGGGGTCAGAAACTCTGGCACAACTCCTCAAAAGAACCAGATACACTCCCCCTGTGCTTTCTCCCAAGGAGCCATTCGTTCATGCAGCTAATAGTTGATGTTGTTTGCTTTCACCTTCAGTGTTCACACATTCCGGTTGGCCTGGTGGCTTCACATTGCAGG
The DNA here is from genome assembly GCA_963573385.1 of Cacajao melanocephalus. Lineage (NCBI taxonomy): Eukaryota > Metazoa > Chordata > Mammalia > Primates > Pitheciidae > Cacajao > Cacajao melanocephalus. The sequence goes on from CAUYLG010002714.1 coordinate 25,658, forward strand.
CTAGCTCCAGGGGAACCTGGGAAATGTAGTTTTAGCTTTTTATCTTCTTTAGTATAGCAATCGAAGTAAGCTAGAAGGGTGTTGGAATAAATGCTGGTTGAACTGCTTGCTAGTATCTGCTCCTGATGGAATTGAACTGAAAGGTGTTACAGATGTTGCAGTTATCTGTATGTTTGAGTATTGTGAATTATTTTGATAATGCAAACACACCCATATAGAACTGAAACTTACTAAGTCAGCAATTTGTCAGGGCCAGAGCTGCCTGCTTGGTTTTGCTCTCTCCTTTCCTTAGATACTAGAGTTTTGACTAAAATAGGTAAGACTTACCTAGTCTAGAAATTCCTATGTAGCTTTATCTTTTATAAAGCATTTTAAAATTCAGAAATTTGTGAAAACACTGAAAGTATTGGTTAGGAATGAGTGAACCTGTCTTTTGGAATGAGTACAATATTCATTGTACTAAATATTAACTGTCATACAAAACAGACTTCAGTGGGCATACCATGATTTCAGGTAACAAAGTCTAGTTTCACTTCATGAAACAATGGCTGAAGGAGCTGGGCATGGTAGCTCAGGCCTCTAATCCCAGCACTTTGGGAAGCCAAGGCAGAAAGATGTGTGAGGCTGGGAGTTCAAGACCAGCCTGGGCAACATAGTGAGACCCTATCTCTACTAAAAATAAAATATTAGGTAGGCATGGTGGCACACACTTGTAATCCTATCTACTTGGGAGTCTGAGACAGGAGTATCGCTTGAATCCAGGAATTCAAGACTGCAGTAAGCTATGATCATGCCACTGCAAGTATAGCCTGAGCAACAGAATGAGACCTTGTCTCTGGGGGAGAAAAAAAAAGAATGGCTTAAGGAATATTTCCATTTCCATTTTTCTCTCTTCTAGATTTAACTTTGTCTAAATTCTGTAAGTCTGTTTCTAAACCTTGGCTATTTTTACTCCTCAGTGGTCCATGTTGGAATGTCAATTTCTATTTTCAGACGTTCTATTGCTATATGTAAAACAGCAACAACAAAAACCATTGCTCTTTTCTTCTGTACTTGATCAAAATTCTCTTTAAGGTATCCACATTTTACCTTAATATGTATTCAACTGTGCAGAATGCAGGCGACCAGCTTTAATTGTTAACCCAGGCGTGGCTGTAGTCCTCAGAGCCTTTTAAGTAGAGTCCATTCTTAGGATGATGTGCTGCATTTTCTGCAGTGGCACCCACTGGCGTACAAAAGAAAAACTGAGTTTTCCAGGTTGAGCAGTAACATGGATGCCATTCTAAATTCTGAACAGACACATTCATGCATCTTCTTGTCCACCAGCTACAGGAACTCAGGAGTTTTACTGCTTTATCCTTTTATGCCCAACACCCCATCAGCTCCAGAGGCAGGTTGGCTGCATGCCGATGTCAGTGGAAAATTAGCATTCTATCCTCACAAGCTCATATCCTTTGTCAAGTCACCAAAGCTTCAGAAATATTGTTGAGTCATCTACCTAGATGTTTTTATTCATTTGTAAGACTAACTTGTACAGAGTTTTGCGTTTTCTTAAGGTTTTAGAGATATAGATAAATCATTAATTAAGGATTTAGAATTCACTAAGAATAAAAGCTTTAAAAGGTGGTGATTTGGAAGATATGTTTAGTGCCGGAAGGTGTTTAAGGGTTAACTATTCTGACTTAGATAAAGCCAAAGAAAGGATTTGCCAAAAAATAGCATAGCTGGTTAATATCAATGCTGAGATTGAAACTCAGGTCCCCTGCCTGCCGGATGGGGAATGTGTCAAAGGTGCTTGATACCAAAGCATAGGTCCTAAGTCTTCATCATCCTATATGAAGCATGTACATGATGCCACATGCTAGCTGAGGCCATGCTCTGAAGGATGTCTACATGAAACAGCCATGAAAAATCATATAATATGGGCTACATTCCCCACCCACATCTTCTCAGATTCACTAGAAGCTGTCCATTTTGTTGACAAAACTGAATTTGAAGTATATGCAACAAATGACATCAACATTATATTCATGGCTAAAAGTACTTTAAGAGCACTCTTCCTAGGCCAGGTGCAGTAGCTCATGCCTGTAATCCCAGCACTCTGGGAGGCTGAAGTGGGCAGATCACCTGAGGTTGGGAGTTAGAGACCAGCCTGACCAATATGGTGAAACCCTGTCCCTGCTAAAAATACAAAACTTAGCTGGGTGTGGTCATGGGCGCCTGTAGTCCCAGCTACTCTGGATGCTGAGACAGGAGAATTGCTTGAACCCGGGAGGCGCAGATTGCAGTGAGCCGAGATTGTGCCACTGCACTCCAGCCTGGGTGACAGAGTGAGACTACCTCTCAAAAAAAAAAAAAAAAAGTAGAAGAGCACTCTTCCTGTTCTTAATCACTAGCTTTCCATTAGCAGCCACCAGCCATATTTGTTGCTCACACTATAAGCATGTTTTTGTTTGGTTTGTTCTACTCCTTTGCCCTCCAAGGTAAGAGCATGGGAGGTTTATGAAGGACCTTAAAAATGAGATAAACTAATTAATTTTTGACTTTTTATATTTATCAGCAAAGGAAATCATTTCTCTACTCTCATAACACTTCTGATACTAAATGTGTGGATTTTCCACACATTACAATTCTCATACCAACTAGGTGTCCTATAATTTAATTCTATTCTGGCTCTGGAGTTAGCACAGACCCCACAGTTTAAGGAATCAGTCCTACAGACTGCTCCACTTCAGATGCTAATTATAAGCCTGGGCTTCCTGTACTTTTGACAGGCTATAAATGAGAGGTTTCTCATGATTCCTTCCTTGGGTTCAATAATTTGCTAGAATGGCTCACAGGACTCAGGAAGGCACTTGACTTACCATTGTCAGTTTATGATGAAGGGCACAACTCAGGAACAGCCAAATGAAAGAATGAGGTATGTGGGAAGGGCCGTGGGGAATCCATGTCCTCTCTGGGCTTGCCACCCTCCCCACACCTCCATGTGTTCACCAACCCAGCAGCTCTCAGAACCCCTTTATTTAGAGTTTTTTGTGGGGGTTTCACTACATAGGTGTGATTGATGACATCATGGGCCATTGGTGACTGGACTCATCTCCAGCCCTTCTCCCCATCCTGGAGGTGGGAGAGTAGAGCTGAAAATTCCAACCTTTAAATCACATGGTTGGTTCCTCCAGCAAGGGGCTCCCATCCTTGAGCCACCTTATTAACATAAACTCAGTTATGGTTGAAAGGGGCTTATTATGAATAACAGAAGATGCTCTTCTCACCCCTTTCACTCAGAGAATTCCAAGGGTTTTAGAAGCTCTTGTGACATGAACTAAAAGATGCTCCTGTCACCCCTCTCACTTAGGAATTTACATGAGTTTTACATGTTTTGTGTCAGGAACTAGGGCAGAGGCCAAATATATATTTTGTATTAAGTCACAATCAATAAGTACTTTATAAAAATGTAAATTTATGTATAAGTAAAAATAACTGCACATTTCTTGCTTTCACAAACTTTGTTGTCAGTGTGGAATGATCTCTCACCAGTTATCAAAACCCAGAGTTGAGTTCTCACCTAGGGAAAAATGGGAAGCAGAGGTTAAAACATGTATATTAACAGTGGTGTAGACTCTGGACAACTATCCACGTTTGACTTCCTCCATTTCTGAGCTGTGAGGTCTCAGGCAAGCTACTTGACTTCTCTATATCTTAGCATTTCATCTATAAATTCAGTATGTCACAGGCACCTAACATTGTTGAGAGATTGAGATGGTTCATGTCAAGTGCCTGCCATGACACCTTCTCAGATCTAGTACTCAGTAACAGTATTAAACATTTGGGCTGGGCACAGTGGCTCATGCCTATAATACCAGAACTTTGGGAGGCCAAGTCCAGAGGATCGCTTCAGGTCAGGAGTTCAAGCCAGCCCAGGAAACAAAGGGAGAGCCTGTCTTTAAAAAAAAAAAAAAAAAAAAAAGAAATTCTAGCTCCTGTTCCCATGTTTTCATTCATTTAAAAGAATCATGGCAAAAATTTTTTTAAGTAAAAAATGTTTTAAAAATTATTTTTTTTAAGTAAAAAAAAGAAAAAAAAAAAAACCAGGTACGTTGGCTCACATCTATAGTCCCAGTTTTCCAGGAGGCTCATGCAGGAGGATCACTTGAGCCTAGAAATTCAAGCCCAGCCTGGGCAACATAGTGAGACCCCATCTTTAAAAAAAGTTTTTTTAAAAGTATGTAGCATCTACCAAGTCCCAGGCGCTATTGTAGGCACTGACGGCACAGAATTGATAGACAAGGTCCTTATTCTAGTAGAATTATGAACGTTTTCTTATTCAGAATAAAATTTAGGAAGCAACCAGAAAACATATATAGATATTGTCATACCAGGCCCCTCTTGATTTCAACAGGGATGGCTCAGGAAGAGACCCAGAGCCAGTGAATGAAGCATGGGGTTTATGGAGGACTTACATGCAGAGCATTCCAGGAGTGGGAGGCTGGACAGGAAAAACACTAGCATTTGTAAAAAGCATATAGATTATATAGCATTTTCTCTTAGCAGTCTTCACCAAGCAACCTCCCTTTAACCCAAAACAAAAGGCCCCTGATCCCTGTATAGTCTGCATTCCAAATGATGGGCCAGGGGTTCAAATGTTCTTCACAGATGAGGAGTGAATCTTGAGCTTGACCACTCCTGCATTTTTCTCAGGGTGTGCTTGAGTTATTGCTGTCAGGTATGTCTGCCATACAGACTCACAACATGATTTTCCTCTAAAAAGCTTGATGATGCATTTTGGTAAACATTGTAAAGTTTTAAGTAGACTTCAAGTAATTTTTAAAAAGTAAACATACATGAATAAATATAATACTTTCCACATAGCTTTAAATCACTTATTATATATCCCTGATTTAAAAAATCAAAAGGTCAGGTATGGTGGCTTATACCTGGCCTGAAATCCCAGTGCCTTGGGAGGCTGAGATGGGAAGATTATTTGAGGCTAAGAGTTCAAGACTAGCCTGGGCAACATAACAAGACCATGTCTCTTAAAAAAAATTAGCTGAGTGTGATGACACATGTACATGCCTGTAGTTCCAGCTACTTAGGAAGCTGAACTGGGAGGATCACTTGAGCCCAGGAGTTCAAGGCTACAGTGAGGTATGATTGTACCACTGAACTCTAGCCTGAGCAACAGAGTGAGACCCTGCCTGTCTCTTAAAAAAATCAGCCAACCAAACCAGCAAACAGTTAATAATCTAGGGCTTTACCTACCTGGTAGGACATAAAGGAAGCATAACAGAGAAAGTTCCTGGGACTGGTTCTGCCCCTGGCTCTGGTTGGGCAAACTCTCTATGACTTATTTAACCGTCCTCACTTGCTTGAGAGAAGCGAGTTGCTGGGAGTTCTTGTCGGAGGTTTTGCAGAAATTGCCCACAGCTGAGAGTTTCTAATTTAGAGTCATTGTTCCAGTGAATGGAAATGAGCTGAAGGAACAGTGGTGACACTCACTTTCAGCTAAGCAAGGAGACTTGCTCTGGGCACAGGTGAAAAGCCCAGCCTTGAGTGTTACCCAGCTCCTTTGACCTTTTCTCTCCAGAGCTACATCTGTCTTTCCCTCCCTTCTTCTGCAACACAAAAAACCTGTTAAAAGTTATCCATCTTTCTTCTTTGCAGATGGAAGTCCATATAAACACTTCCATTTCATACATACTCAAATTCCATGTGATCTTGAAGGACCATTTAAAGTTGAAGTTTAAGTGGCAGAGAGAATGCTGTGCTGATGAAATTTGGATAATTATATAACTAATTTCTGGCAACATAATATGATGCTAGGGTGTCTTTTTTTTTCTTTTGTATGAACAAAATATAGTGTTGAGCTTTAAAAATAAGTATTAAGGAAATAGAGTTTTCAGAGAAAAACTTTTCTAACGTAACCTCCTTTTTTTTTTAAAAACCACTTTCATGAGACATTGTCAGGGTTGTCAACATCATGCTTTATGGCTTTTGAAACCTGGGCTTTAGCACAGAATTTCTTTTTACATACTGGGGATTATTGTACTTTTTGGATAAGATTGAGATCTTATTCAAAATTCTTACAGTCGTAGAAACAGATAACACGCTATCATTATCTGTGACAAGAGGATAGGAAGAGGATGGGAAGGATAATTAAAATGCTGGGATTGGCTCTTTTAAATTGTGTTCTGTGAATCTTAGCACAGAAAGAAAATATTAGAATTTAAACTCTCAGATATATTTTTAAAGTTTCTAACTGGGTGCCATGGCTCAGGACTGTAGTCTCAGCACTTTGGGAGGCCAAGGTGGGAAGATCACTTCAGTCCAAGAGTTTGAGACCAGCCTGGGCAACATAGAGAGAACTCGGATCTACAAAAGATAAAAGATGATGTGGGAAGATCACTTGAGCCCAGGAGATCGAGGCTGCGGTGAGCCATGATCATGCCACTGCACTCCCACCTGGGTGACAGAGTGAGACCCTGATTCAAAAAAATAAAAAATAAAAGTAGAGTTTCTGTTGGAATAAATCATTCAGTGCCTCAAACTTTCATTTTAATGCCACAATTCAACTTTAATAGCTCTTTGTAGACTAAAATTAATATCTGCAGAAAAGCGCCATTTAAAATAACTTACTATTTGTAGAAAAAATAATATAAGGCACTTGACATTTATTGAAGGTGATGATTTACTCTGAAATTTGCACAATGAGGATTGGAATTTTTGTTTTTGTTTTTTAAAACATTTTTTTTTCCTAGGGATGGTTTTAAATGCCTTGTAGGTGATCCTCATTCAATCATCATAACCTATGAGAGATGTATTATTATTATTTTTTTACTTTACAGTAAAGAAAACAGATCAGGAAGTCAGAGAGGTTAAATAACTTGTCAAGTTGCACAACCAGTAAGTGGGTAGAGCCGGGACTTAATTCCAGGCCATCTGGCCCGCAGAGTTTCTGCTTATGCCCCCATGCACTGGTGCCTCCTGCAGCATGTCAAAGAGTTTACCAAGACGAATGAGAACAGATATTTGACTATCTAACCAGCCATCTGTCTACCCTTCTGGCCCTTCTAGGATATCAGTGTTTCTTATAAAATGGACATAAATACCTGATGAGACAAGATTTGTATGGAGAGCCATGGGACTATCACCTCTATTCTAGACACATAATAAAGCAACAGAAGAAGGCCACGTTCTCATTATGTGCAGGCATAATGAGAACAGCAGCATAGCTGCTCTTTTTTACAAGCAGCTATGAAGCCATAATCCTATGCACCTTCAACCCATCTTCCTCCGAGATTAGACCATCAATCGCGGTCTCAGCAAAAACATTTAACACATCCAAATGAGAAAAAAATAAATCAGAAAAGGTTTAACAGGCTGGACACGGTGGCTCATGCCTGTAATCCCAGCACTTTGGGAGGCTGAGGCGGGTGGATCACTTGAGGTTAGGAGTTTGAGACCAGCCTGGCCAACATGGCAAAACCTTATCTGTACTAAAAATACAAAAATTAGCTGGGCATGGTGGCATGCACCTGTGAGCCCAGCTACTCAAGAGGCTGAGGCAGGTGAATCGCTTGAACTCAGGAGGTGGAGGTTGCAGTGACCGAGATTGTGCCACTGCACTCTAGCCTGGGCAACAGAGCAAGACTCTGTCTCTAAAATAATAATAAAATAAGAAAATAAAAGGTTTAACAAAGGGACTCTCTGGAGGAGGATAATTATGTAGAGGGACTGTGACATCCAGTTGAAGACAGACCTCCAATGGAGAGGGCTGAGGGAATAAATACCCGGAGTGCACTCTTCTCTCTTCCTCCACTCTCCTGATGGGACTCCTTCTTGGCCTAATGGATACCAGAGAGTGAGGGACACCATTGATGAAGTCCATAAAGGTCAGCCTCCAGTTGCGGAGCAGGGTGAAAAATGGGGATCAAACTGAATGGACCAAAGAAAGATATTTGACACAGTTTTTCCAATCCTATATTTCTCTCTCACACACATACATACACACACACACACACACACACGCACGCACACACACACGCACACACACACACACACACCTTCCTTCAGAACAAGTTTTTCCATTGAAAAATTTAAATCTTTGTTCATTAACTCAGGTTCTTCGATACCTTAGGAAGGTTCTGAAAATACAAAACTCCGGCATCAACTGTATCTTGCCTGTTTTGGCACATTACTCAAGCCTGTTAAGGTCTTCTTGATTTCCAGTTCCATCATTCAACACAGTGGTCCTCAAATCTAGTAGCTGCATCTCAGAATATCCTGGGAAGATCTTTAGAGTACTAATTTTTCAGGCCTACCCCAGAAATTTAGTGAATCTCAGGTAAGGCTTAGGAATTTGTGTATTTTTTGTTGTATTTAGTTTCCCAGGCAACCCTAATGTAGCCAATGACGACTCAAGTATCTGGGATCCCTTGATATAACCACTTCAACACAAGGCATGTGCTAGATACCTTTTTAGAATTTATCTTTGTCCAGAAACTCATGGATATTCCACTGAGACTAGATTCGGGAGTGTAGAGTGGAATGCTGGAATTGCCTAGGGAGCTTTTCTGAACTTCATTACCTCTTCCTGGGTTGGCCAAGCCTCATTCTGGAATCCTCTCACTACTACAAGTGAACTGCTATCATTGAAGGGAGAATGTTAAATCCTTCCAGTCTTCTAGTGCAAAAATGTTCTAGGACTCTAGATTTACCAGTAATCTTCTTTACATATGATTCTTTGACTTTTTGCATTAATTTTACTATTTGTATTTTCTCTATGTTGTGCTAGAATATTATGATAGACTGAAAATATTTTACTGGATTTGAATCATATCCATCAAACCTACTCACCCATCCTTCCTTCTTTTCTTTCTTCCGTAAGTACTAATTGTTCTAGGAGCCAAGCACATTACAGGCCTTAGGGATAGTGTGCAAGACAGCTGAGGTCCCTGCCCTCTTGTGCTTACCTTTCAGTGGGGGATGCAGACATTCAAAAAGTAAATAAAACGTGCAAAAAAATTTTTTTTCTGTGTATTAAAGTTTTTTATTTTTTTACAAATATACTGGAGAATCATGCAATGCTGCCAGCATTGGATGCGATCTGGGGCCACAGGTCTGCACACTCCTTTGCTACTGGTCTTGTAATGGCAGAACCTTTCATCTTGCCTTTATTGTTCACTATGACCCCTGCATTATCTTCAAAATAAGGAAACATGCCATCTTTTCTCCGGTATGACTTTCGTTGTCGAATGACCACTGCTGGATGTACCTTTTTTCTAAGCTCTGGTTTGCCTTTCTTGACTGTGGCCGTCACCGTATCACCCATATCAGTAGCGGGAAGTCTGTTCAGCTGTCCCTTGATCCCCTTCACAGAGATGATACACAGGTTTTTGGTTCCTGTGTTGTTAGCATGGTTGATGACTGTTCCTACCGGAAGACCCAAGGAAATCGGGAATTTCACACCAGAGGACCCACCACATCCTCGCTTTGACATCTTGAACACCAGAAAGAAGGAAAAAGGAAGGAGATTCAAAGGACACTGGGATATGAACTTTGATGCCCCACCCCAACAAAAAATATTTTTAATATGGGTGTGTGGTATAAAGAAAACAAATGGTACCAGGTGTGGTGGCTCACACCTGTAATCTCAGCACTTTGAGAGGCTAAGTTGGGAGGACTGCTTGAGCTCAGGAGTTCAAGACCAGTTTGGCCAACATGCTAAGACCCCATCTCTTAAAAAAAAAAGAATGCAAATGAAGGGATATGGTGAACTATAAGGAGTAGGTGGGATGGAGGCAATTGCAGGGAGGGCCTCTCGAAGGGTGACATAGGAGTTGAAAACTGAAGGTCAAAAAGGAGCCAGTCTTGCAGAGATCTGGAAGAAGAGCATTTGAGGCAGAAGGAACAGCAAGTGAAAATGCCCTGATATAGGAAAGAAACTTCAGAATTCAAGTAATGCAGCGAGGTCATTTCAGAGTGACTTGTCCTTATGGATTCTGTACTGACCAGCAAAGAGGTACTTCTACCTGCTCTGGGTCCCATAAACTACCTCTTCAAATGCCTGCTGAAAATGTTTCTATGTCCCCTCCCCACAAGCTTTTAGCCAGCCCATATTTATATATGCCTGTAATAGATTAGAATAAAATAAATACATGAAAACTGCTGATAAACCAAACTTTACTAGTAAATCTTTGTAGCTCTCTCTCCTCCAGGAGCTAATCCAGGTTATATGGAATCTGAAGCTTTTACAATTTTAAAGGTCCTTTCAAAAAAAAAATTCCAAATAAAATATTGCTACGGCCCCACTCATGTAAGTGAAGGGCCCAGAAGCTTCAGATTGATTGGCTCCATGGTAAATTCACCTGTGCCTGGCACCTGTCTTTAGATAAGAGACTGAGAATGACCAAGAATCAAAATCCGCAGAGATTAGGAGGCAGTGAAAAAACATGTACTTCTGTGAATAACCAGAGAGCCCATGGTCTTCTCCACATCAGCTGGTGAGGAGAGGGAGAGGAAAACTTGTTTAGATTTAACTATGCAGTTATTATGGCAATCACTAAGATAGGGGCAGGAGGAAATAAAAAGATACAGGCTGATATTTTGTATTTTGTAAGGAGGCTGCTAAAGGAAGCTTTAGGCAAGTAAAGGAAGGTAGGCTAAGTAAATACATTGGAAACAAGGTGAAATGGAAACTGCTGAAAGAGGTAGAGGGGGTCGGGACCAAGCCAGTGCGGGAGGTCAGGAGAGTGTGGAGGTTGTGTTGGTGGGCGCAGAGGAGCAGGACTCTGACATGGGAGGGTGGAGGTAGCGTAGGCCGAGATGGGAAGGTCTGGGAGTAGAAGTGCAGATAGTTGGTGAAGGCAGTAGAAGATGTGGTAGGGGGTGAGTGTGCAGGCAGAGGAGGAAAGGTGGTGTTGGTAGTGGTTGTAGGGCAGAGTCCGGTTTCATTTGGGCCTATGGAGATCCATTCTTCCCGCCTTGTGTGAAATGTTTTGTTGCATAATTACTTCTGAGTCTCAGAAAATATTCTTATGAATAATGGGGAATCAGTCATCTGTTACATTATCAAAACAAAGACTTATCTTAATCACAAAATTCTCAGACTGTGGTCCAGTTTGGGTCCAGCGTTTTGACATTTGCTTTCCAGGCAATAATAATGAGGTAAGTTCATTTTTTCGCCGTATATGTCATAATCTAATACATTCATATAATTTGTAAAGAACAAATCAGTGTAATTGGGAGATATATATAATCTTAAATATTCGTCTTTTTGTCTTTTTAATGCTAGAAACATTCAAATTATTCTTTTAACTATTTTGAAACATATAAATTATTGTAAACTGTAGTCATCCTATTGATATATGAAACACAGGGTCTTATTTCTTCTGTCAAACTGTATATTTGTACACATTAATCAGCCTGAATTCCTCCTCTCGCCCCCTTACCCTTCCTGGCCTCTACTAACCGCCAGTCTACTCTATCTTCATGAGATCCACCATTCAGCTCCCATGTATGATTGTTAACATGTGATATTTGTCTTTCTATGCTTGGCTTATTTCACTTAACACAATAACCTCCAGTTCCATCCATGTTGCTGCAGATGACACATTCTTTTTTATTGGATAAATAATGTTCAGTTGCATACATATACCATATTTTCTTGATCCAGTCATTAATTGATGGGCACTTCAGTTGATTCCGTATTTTGGCTCTTGTGAATAGTGCTGCAGTGAACATGGGAGTGCAGGTACCTCTTCATTATATTTATTTCCTTTCTTTTGGATATATGTCCAGTATTGGAATTGCTAGATCACACAGTAGTTCTTTTGTTAATTTTTTCAAGAACCTCCGTACTATTTTCCAGAGCAGCTGTACCAATTTACATTTCTACCAACAATGTATAAGGGTTTCCCTTTTTCTATATCCTTGTCAGCATCCATTTTCCCTGTCTTTAAGATAACAACCATTCTAACTGGGGTGAGAGGATATATTACTGTGGTTTTGATTTGCATTTCTCTGATGATTCATCATGTTGAACATTTGAAAAGTGCTTGAGTGCTACCTTGATAAAACCTAAACCAGGCTGGGCGCGGTGGCTCATACCTGTAATTCCAGCATTTTTGGAGGCCAAGATGGGTTGATCACTTGAGGCCAGGAGTTCAGGACTGGCCTGGCCAACACGATAAAACCTTGGCTCTAGTAAAAATACAAAAAATTAGCCAAGCATGGTGGCATGTGCCTGTAATCCCAGCTATTCAGGCTGAGGCAGGAGATCACCTGAGCCCAAGAGGCAGCGGTTGCAGTAAGCCAAGATCATGCCATTGCACTCCAGCCTGGGTGACTGGCTCAAAGCAAAACTAAACCAAACAGAGTATGTGGTCAAGGAAAAAGATTTCTTCTAGAAAATATTCTTTCTTCCATGATTTATAACAAATCAAGCCATCCACCTTCCTCAGCCTCCTGAAGTGCTGGGATTAGAGGTGCATGCCCCTGCACCCAGTCAACATTCTGATCTTCTGTAGGCACTCTAACAGTGTGTTGCTTTTTTTCTGCTTTTCAAGCCTGCCAGGTGGTCACTTATTATCTATCATTAAATATCTGATATCTATCATTTTCTGCTTTTAAAATATGTTCCTCATATATATTAAATGTCACATATAAATTAAAATGACTTTTCTTAAATGTCAACTTGTTAGGACATATATGTAATTCTGAAATAGAATAGTTGCTGCCCTCCTGCTCCTCCTCCTTCTTTTGTTCCTCTTCCTTCTCCTTCTCCTCCTTTTTCTTTTCTCCTTTTCCTTCTTCTTCTTCTCCTCTTCCTCCTCCCCCTTTTTCTTCTTCAGATATTTGGGTGTGCTCCAAGGTGTATTACCTTGATGAAACCTAAACCAAATAGAATTTGTGCTCAGAGAGAGATTCCTTTTAGAAAATATTCTTTCTTTCAGGATATGTAACAAGTCAAGTGGCTGCAGAGCCGTTGTGTGGGTCAGCATTGGTGACAGCTTCATCAATGTTAACGTTGAATGTCACATGTCAGCTGGAAATCATCATAAGCCCCTGAATGTGGTTTTTAAAAGGCTTATGGTATGCTCAGGCATGACTGCGGACTGAATTCACATCTTAGATTTATGCATATAAGCCTACATTTTTAAACAGAGTAGAAAACTATTTTATGTGTTTGTTTCTGAATGTTCAAGCATCTCGCTTTATCTTTCCACTGTGCCTTCTGTCCTGACTACTTTAACAGATAAAATAATTTGCAAAGACGGACAGCCATTTCCTTGCCAGGGTACAATCCAGCGTGGGGATTTCTAAATGCTAATTAATTCCAACCTCAACTATTTTACCTGCTATTTCAAAGGCCGGCAGCTTGTATTCATCACCTGAATGACAGCTGTTTCTAACCTCTTTTCCCTGAAAAGAAATAATGAAATTAAATAAACCCTTTGCATGCTAATCACTGACATTCTGAAGAGACAGCTGAAAAGTGCTCAAGTGTGAGTCTAAGGTAGACTTGCAGAATTGAAAGTCTTTGTCTACACCAACAAGTTGTTGAATTTTGACCAGTTATTTGTGAAGTGTAGAGAGAAAGGCTTGCAGGCAATTGATGAGACAGTGTTATCATAAGTGGGAGAATAATTAAAAGCAATTTTAAGTATATTAAATGTCTACATTTAAGCAAGTTGAGCAGTATACATTTTAATTTAAATTTTATAGTAGATACTCTTTTTCATTTTTTTAATCTAGTGAATTTTCTTCCAAGTCAATGGACAGGTAGAAAAAGCAAGGCTTTTTAATTTTTTAAAATTTTGTTTACAAGCTATTTTTGCGTTAGGGTTTATTCAGTCTACTTAATTATCACATCATAATCGTTGATATATTGCTTCCCAATCAGAGCTATCCTTTGCCAAAATGTATTTTATTTCTACTATAATTTCAATTTCTGTTTTTTACAATAATAATTGGAGTTAAGAGCATTTGACTGATTCCTCCTACACAACGTCAATTCTATGTGAGGACCATCTTCTTATACAGTAAACATGCACACAGACAGTTTTGGAAAGGATTATTTAACCTTCATGGAGGATTAACATGTAAATACCAATAGTAGCTTATGTTTCTTGATTTGTTTAAAGGTATCTACCACTGAATGTTTTCTCCTGCATGTTCCTGACTTTCTATAAGACCTCAGAGAGTATTTAGTCAGAAGTTGTAGATGTCTTAGAGTTCATGCATCTCACTAAGTTGCTTTGATGATGCCTACTTTTGTTACAAGAGGATATGTTTCTTTTTATTGTTGTTTTAAGGTTATTATCATTCAGAAATTTTATTATCATATGGTAAAATGTGACATTTTGGTGCTCCTTCTATGAATTTTTACAGTCATATAGATTTGTGCAATTAGTCACTATTACAATCAGATTAAAGAAGAGTTTTATCTTTCCCAAAAACACTTTTGTGCTATCCCTTTATTGACACCTGCTCTCCTCACCCCTAACTCCTGAGAGGGTATTTTTGTGATGTTAAAATATAAAGAAGAATGAGAAGAAGGAGGAGGAGGAGGAGGAGGAAGGAGCAGAAAGAAGAAAGGAAGGGAGAAGGGAGGCAGGGAGGGCAAGGAGAGGGAAGAAAGGAAAATTGGGGATGCAACCAGGTGAAATGTTCATTGGTGAAATGTTCATTGGATTCTTATCAAGGATTGTATGTATTACCTGAGACAGTATCTTCAATACATTTCATTCCCTTTTTTCGTGTTAGAAGGTGAAATTGTTCACATGGTTTCTGCAGTCATCCTCTAAACTGGAGATGGTATACTGTGCCTTGAAAGTGGAGTTAGCCCCAATGATATCTCTTCTCGTCCTGTGCTGTCAGTGCTAGGCTTGTCTGCTGTCAATTTAACATCATTTCCATCCATGGGATGCAATGAAGAGGAACCAAGAAGCACATACCCCAGAGTCCTCTTTTCTTAATGGCTCTGAGTCCAGATTCCCAGTGAAGGGAATCGGTATGGAAGCTGGGAGGCAGAAGAGATGTGGAATCCGTTGCAGCCAAATGTGTGGGCAAATGCGGGATTCCTGGTGGCTTGACAACCGCTCACTTGACTGCCGCAGACAGTAATCACTGGTGGGACCTTTCCAGGGAGTTTCTAGGGCAGTTCCCCATAAGCCACTGAGAACCACCACTCTGCTGTTGCTCCAGGTTGAGGTTTCTGGGTCTGCCTTCTCACCCTTCTTGCTTGCCCTTCCCATAACTTCTGCTGTGACTTTTCTGTTCTTTATCCACTCTGGCTCACCTGTCATTTGTGGAAACCCCAATTCCTGCATTAAACTTGCTTTTTCTGGTGTCTCTTCAAGTGACTTGGTTTTCCTGCACAAATCCAGTTTACTGAACCATGTTTTAAAGAGAAATTTAGTATGTGTGGCCAGCATTTAAAAGTGGGAAGATTTCTCTTTGAAGTCCTAATGGCCATTTTTCTTGCCCCCCCCTTTTTTTTTTTTTTTTTTGAGACTGAGTGTTGCTCTGTTGCCCGGCTGTAGTGCAGTGGCATGATCTTGGCTTATTGCAACCTCTGCCTGCTGGGTTCAAGCAATTCTCCTGCCTCAGCCTCCCGAGTAGCTGGGATTTAGTAGAGTCTGGGTTTCACAATTTTGGCCAGCCTGGTCTTGAACTCCTGACCTCAAGTAATCCACCTGCCTTGGCCTCCCAAAGTGCTGCTGGGATTACGGGTGTGAGCCACCATGCCTGGCTGACTTTTCCTTTGAGAAATCAGGCCAGGAAACACTGGACCAGCATTCTGGACTGAAGACAGGCGTGTGGAGTTTATGAGTGGCTGCTCCCTTAGAAAGCATATGATTGCCCACTTTACCACCTAGCCGTGCTAAATAACATCACCTTAGTCTTATTGATTAAAAGCTTACCAATTGCAAAGCTGTTTTCTAGGAACTTATGGGTATATGGAGATGTGTAAGAAGAACCCAATGCTTTCAAAGAGCTTCAGGGAATTAATTGAGGGAGACAAAAGCACGTTACTGCCCTATGATAGCGAAGTATGCACGTGGAATGATTGCTTAAAGGAGGGTGAGAAAATAAAGTGAAAACATAAACTCACTAGCTCACTATTTGGGTATTTTCTTTTTTGAGACAAAAGTCTCGCTCTGTCACCCAGGCTGGAGTACAGCTCACTGCAACCTCCACCTCCTGGGTTCAAACAATTCCCTGCCTCAGCCTCCCACATAGCTGGGATTACAGACACCTGCTACCACACTTGGCTAATTTTTTGTATTTTTAGTAGAGACAGAGTTTCACTATCTTGGCCAGGCCGGTCTTGAACTCCTAACCTCGTTATCCACCCGCTTCAGCCTCCCAGTGTCCTGGTATTACAGGTATAAACCACTGTGCTTGGCTTATTTTGGAATTTTTTAATTACTCAAATAGAGTTTTATGATGGCCTCACTTGCTATTGATACTCTAATTGTTGATGAAATATTAAATGTAATCCGGGCATGGTGGCTCACACCTGTAATCCCAGCACTTTGGGAGGCTGAAGCAGGTGGATCACCTGAGGTCCGAAGTTCAAAACCAGCCTGGCCAACATGGTGAAACCCTGTCTCTACTAAAAACACAAAAATTAGCTGGGCATAGTGGTGAGTGCCTTTAATCCCCAGCTACTGAGAAGGCTGAGGCAGGAGTATGGCTTGAACCCAGGAGGTAAAAGTTGCAGTGAGCCAAGATCACGCCATTGCACTCCAGCCTGGGAGACAAGTGCAAATCTCTGTCTCAAAAAATAAAAAATAAATAAAATAAAGAATTTCATAAAATATAAACTTAGTGAATGTGTTGGAATAAATGTAAATTAATCTTTTTCCAAGTAAGCAAATTCTCAAAGTCTGTTTCTTTATTTTTTGTTGATCGCTATTTCTATCACATATCTATATCTAAATACCAATACATATATGTATTTTAATATGATATATTTCAGGAAAAAATGCACTTAAAATTTTTCCAACATTTTGTATTTGAATAAAATACAAGTGGCATTATCAGGTTGATTACTTGTAGATAAAAATAAATCCATGGTTAGCATTATTAAAATATAGGTGGTTATGAATCTTTTTTCTTTCTTTTACTTTTGTTCTGCTTGGTGTTGCACAAATATGATAGCACATAATTTTTGAACCAGGTTTTTTTTTTTTTACTTTATGTTGAGATGTTTTGTGTACTGAAATTAAAATATGAGAATAAGTAATCGATTATTGTAAGGTCAACGTCTGTTGATTTTCTTTTCCTCCAGGTAAAAAGAGACATTAGTTTTATCAGTTTAGAGAAAAGAACACAGGTGCTTCCTAGTGGCAGGCAATCGCACACTCCATGTAGGAATTCATAGATAAGCCTTTTTAAAGATTATGTCTTTTAATTCATTTTCATGCAGTGTGATTTATTTTTTGTGGAGGGAAGAAGTAGATTCAATTTTGTATTCTCCCCCAGTGGCTGATGAAAGGATGGACCATGTCTATTTTGTTACACATGTGAGGTGTATGTGTGTACGTGTGCATTTACACATACACGTATATTTTGGTGGAGACACAAAGGACATTTATTTGAGCAACTCCAAACCTGTGTAAGTTTGATCCATTCCAGATGGCCAGATATCTGGCTGTCGGATCCTTGGCTCAGCCCATTTCTTATCTCCTAAATATCCCTTTGTGCTTCCCTGAGAGTAGGGCATGTCTTAGAACTGGAGGAGTCTCCTGTTAGGACAGCTCAAAGATTCGCCAAGCAAGCTGGGGACAGTCAAAGTTGTCTTACAGATAGGGTTCACATCTTTTTTTTTTTTTTTTGCGTACTTTAATTTCAGAACAAAATGAACAAAATAAAAAACCACAACACATCTTTTAACAAACGTACCTCTTTGAAAAGTGCATTTTGCTCTATAACAGTGTTTCTGGATTTGTTATAGAAGCAGAACAGTAAAGTGAAGTGATTCTGAACATTGGGAAGACCAGCATGATTCCATTTCTGACTCTGGCATTGGCCACAGACCCTTGTGTATGCTCTGAAAACTAGCTGAGCCTCAGTTTACCTTCCATATACGGTGGCACCAGCAGTACCTACCTCACAAGGGTGTTGTAAAGAATAAATGTGAAAATTCCAGTAAAGAATTTAGCAAGATGATTGATTCATAATAAGTAGTAAACACATGATAACTGATAGTAATAACGTTGGGGCTAAGGCATTTCTGCTAAGACAGTGAGGCTCAAATTTGAGTGTGCATCAGAGTTACCTAGGGGGCTTATTAAAACACAGATGGCCTGCCCCCAACCCTGCAGAGTTTTGACTCAGGAAATCTGGATTTTGCATTTCTAGCCAGCTCCCAGGGAATACTAATGCTGCTAGCCCTAAAACCGCAGAACAACCACTGACTTAAGGCATTCAGACTCCAGACTGTGTCTTTTGGGCAGGTGAGGATTGCAGTTCGGTTGTGTACCTGAGTGAAGGATCACATGTGGGATTACATCTGTCAACCTTGGGCAATGCTTCTAAAGCTACGATCCTGGTAGCTCAGTGCTGGCCCAGTGTTTATCAGGTGCAACAAAACTAGGAAGTCCTGTATTTGCTTATATCTAGCATTCAACAACTCACAAAAACTTTCTATCTTGGTTTTCACATCCTTAACTTTCAAGGTGCAGCTCACTCGCCTGATCCAGAGCAACTTTTTCCCTCAAGTCATCAGAGGACTGTCACCAGCTGCCCCAATTCTGCCTTCCTTTGGCATAGAACAAATATGACATCCTGTGTGCCCCCACCAGCTGATTGCAGCTCTTTTGAGGAGTGGAGATTTTATTTCACTCTGGTTCCTTTTCAGGAGTGAATCCGTTTCCCTGGATTTTGTCAGGGAGGGTTTTGGGTAAGCTGAGCAGGCCATGCACAAATACTTGATGGGAGTGGGGAATGGCTGTGAACCAAATATTTTCCCTTCTTCACACTTAACTGAAACAGCTACCTTACCTGGTGACACATATTCCAATCAAATCCTTAACTAGCTGTGGACCCTCCTCAAATACCATTTGTTTATTTTGGCTTTAACAGTGGGTGGCATCTATCACTTATTGATTGTGACAGACCACTGCTAGCTTCTTCACCTGCAACATTTTCTTTTATCTTTCCTAGGAGTCTATGGCCTGAGAAGTGGGGTGGCAAAGATACTCATACAGTTACTCTGTTTCCAGCTGTTCTAATGGCAACATAGACCCATCTGTCTTCTGGTCTTTTGCTGATGGCCTCTGTCTACCAAAGCTGTGGTGCTGCAAGCTCTAAAATAGGCCTCCCAGGGCCAAGAGCAGGGCAGAGAATTGCAGAGAATCAATGGTGGGGCAGAGGCCGGGTAGGTGGCAGACAGGGGACAATGAATAACTGGTATCTAGGGAAAATTTTAGGAAGCTAAGGCTATGTCAAGTGCCTAGCCCAATACAGGACTTTCACTAAGTAACAAAACTAGTCTTTGAAACCTGGATAATCTGAATCAAATTATAATCCTGCCAATGGAGCATGCCTTCCTTTTAGGAGCCTGCAAAACAGGTTGACGTTATCACAAAGCAAATTGTGTACATAATCAGCATTGTCCTTTCATGTATATGAGTAGGTAGAACTATCCAGGTGGGGAAGTGTTCTCTCCTCCATTCTGAGATGTTCTGAAATGAAAGGTTAAGGGTTATGTTTAGAAAATATGTACACTTTTCACTTAGATATCCACTCAGCAATAAGTACAACCATCAGAATTATGCTTTAGCAATTTGGCTCTTCTCTGCCTCCAGCCACACATTTAACCAAGACCAAAATGTTCACTTTAGTTCCAGAAAGATTTTTTTTCTTTGTAGAACAAAAATTCAAGTGACCTAAAAAGGGAATTGACTTTTAAAAATAATCTCCATATATCTAAGTTTGAAATGTTTAATTAAAGTTCAGCATAGGAATGATACATTATCATTTAGTAGAAGAAATTCGTCTTTAAAATAAGTGTGTTATTTTAGCAATTGCAAAGCGTCATCTTTCTGAAGAACAGCTTCTCCCCTTCGAAGGCAGGGTTTTAGTATTGATTTGCCTATAAATGTTCAAATGTGACTTGCAGGTCAAAAATCACAGTTTAAGTGGATTTGATGGATTTTCAGGCATAGTTTATAATGTGATTTTAGGTCACTACTTGTTTCAATTGTGAAACATCAAGCTAACAGTGAATAAAAAGTAATGGATGCCGGACAGTTTGGGAGGCCAAGATGGGCAGATCACCTGAGGTTAGGAGCTCGAGACCAGCCTGACCAACATGGAGAAACCCCATCTCTACTAAAAATACAAAATTAGCCAAGTGTGGTGGCACACACCTGTAATTTCAGCTACTTGGGAGGCTGAGGCAGGAGAATCTCCTGAACCCGGGGCACAGAGGTTGCAGTGAGCTGAGATCACGCCATTGCACTCCAGACTGGGCAACAAGAGCAAAACTTCACCTCAAAAAAAAAAAAAAAGAAAGAAAAAGTAATGAAGATACTTCTCCAAGATGACTGACTGCCTGGTGAATGAGGCTCCTTTTGAGAAATATTCTCATACTCATGGAAGCAAACATGAACTGACTCATTTATATATTCATGGTTTTATTTTCATATATTTGAGCACCTACTATGTGACAAGCATTATGCTTCCAATATGTTTATATCTTAATTTTACACTTTGGCACAAGACTGATATAATGGGCATTGTTGTCGAGAGTATCTGTCATTTGACCAGCATTTAATGCATCTTATCTCTAAGCCATCCATCAACCCCATTATATTTTTATTATTATTTCCACTTTATCTTTGTTTAACTGAAGCTCAAAGAAACCAAAAAACTTGATGAACATCACAGAGTTAGTCCATGGTCAAGTTGTGGTTTCCACTCAAGTGCACATCAAGGCAAATACAATATATTTTTTTCAACTATATTTGCACTTATTGTCCCTTCTTGACCATCATTACAGTGGTCTATGCTGTTACCTCAGCTGATCTTTTGATGATGAGAAACGTATTGGCCCCTAATGTTTAAATTTCTGAAAAATCTAATTCTTGAATACGTGGGGCCAAGTTGAAGAGACAGGGTCTGATTAGGACAGATGGCTCCTAGGATGTATGCCATACAGCTCAGTTCTGTCATTCTAGGCTACTAGTATGGTTCACCCTGGGGTTTTCAGACTCATACTGTCTTGCAGACACTGGTTGTTCATTGGGGACCACGTTATACTCCTGAGGTTCAAGGGAGATGATTCTTCCACAGATCTATTGTGGGACCCAGGCAGTCTCGCCTGGGTCTAAGGGAATGACTGAATTAAGATCGCAGGATTGAGAAGAAGCAATTAAATCTAAGATGTCATGGAATTTGGCAAGACATAAACATAGGGATTCTAGAATATTTTATCAAAGTAAGAATAACCTCTGTAAGAACAGGGGCCTGGTCTCACCAATGAACTAGCAAGACCTAGAAACATGGGCAAGCCCACATTAGGTATTATTATGTTTTATTAGGTTCATTGCTTCAGAGGGAGATACCTGCTTGGTGCACAGAAACTTCAGGGAAATAATATCCTAGTTTCAAGCTTATTCCTGGACTGCCTCTTGGACTTTAGGATCTCCATTGAAGAGAATACCTCAAATTTTGGGAGAGTTGGCCTCTGACATTCCGAGAGTTATTTCCTGGGCATCTGAGATGTTGCAGGGCCTATTTTAGGGATAATATTTCAGTGAAAAAACTTGAGGTCAGGATAACGTGCTGTTACAGTCTTCAAACTTAGAAGTCATTAAAAGGCTTCTTGGTTGCTTGGTTGATTGAGGACTTACTGGCCTGTGGGATCTGGCTTTCATGCAAAGTCACCAGGGCATTGCAAATTTAGGACTAGAAGGGTGAGACACTTCAAGTGTATTTTCTTTCAGTACTAAGCCTAATATGCAGAGAACCAAGGCAGCCCACTGACTAGCAACAATCATCAAATTTCTCTCTTGCCTCATAGTCAGTTGGGAGTGAGTCTTGAGGAAATGGATTGGCTGGTTGAGGGTTAGAGCCATGGCTTACTGCAGTGGTCTGTGGTGTTCATGAATGGGCCAGCCCTGAATGTATGGTTTCTGTTTAGGAAGTTTAGAAGCAGGTATCCGATGCCCATACATAAAGCTATTGAAGTTGAGGAGCAAAAAATCCAGTTCTTATAGAAAGGGAGCATCAAGTAGGTAATTGGCCATGGATGTAAATGCAGGAAGCTGGTTATGAGTAAGCCAAGTACACAGCAAGACTTGTGTTTTACTCAAGCATGGTGACTAGATTCCATCTAACGTACCTCCTTTGATCAAAGAGTAATGGCTTCTCAGAGCACTTAGTTGAGAGGGATTCTGAGGCTCCTTATCAGCTAAGTGAGAAGGGGTGTTGTGCTTGATTAGTAATGTCTGTCACAGTCATGAGGTAAGAGAGGGGTGGTGGCACATGTGCCGCATGTTTGTTATCCCTATTAAGCTTTGGAGGCACTGCTGTAGAACTCTGAAGTCATCACTGGCCCCCAAGACTGGACAAGACAACTCCATATAATGTGAATAAAGTATTGTGAATAAAGTAACCCAGCAACCCACTTCTCCACTGCAGATGTTTCAAACTATTCCTATATTTTTCAAGTTCATGAAACTCTGACAATCCTCCATGCTTAAAAGATAACCCCTTTGGCTTTTCTGAAAGGAAGGAAGCCATGTGACATGAGTTCCCCTGTGTCCCTGCCTCCATCACTCAGTGTCTCTTGTCTTCCCCCATCTTTCCTCCCGTGTTTTTCCATGACAGAGGATAAAGTGTCCTCTCTCCCCTTCAGGGCAGCTTCTCCATTTTTTTTTCCAGAGTCTATTACTCATCACTTAAAATAGCTGTTGTGGGGAAATAAGGTTTGCTTGGAAATGCATTCCTGATATCAGAGGCCTCTCCCATACCATCCTGCCCTCCCCTGTGACTATAACTTGCCAGTGGGCATGATTTTCACAAATTACTATTTTTCTTTGTTTCAAATTATTTTTGCTCTGTCATCAAGCTATCATATTACAGCTCTAATTCTTGCATGGGATTTGCATGATTTTGTAAAATACAAAGAAAAATGGAAATTCAGCTTCCTGGTTCCTACCCCTTGCTGATCATGTGTCGCATAGGTCTGATGCTGTTTAATTACATGAGTTGGAGTTCATGGTCAAGTGTAAAGAATGTGGATATAATGCTGCCATCTAATAGTTCAAAGGAAATACAGCTTAGATTTGTCATTAAAATTGTGTTCTGATTTATTTGAAGTGTTAAGATCTATGCTCAGAATGAGGTCTTGAATATTATATTTTCAGTTTATTTGAAGTTGAGATTTGGATTGTGGCTATGTTTTCTGAACTTGCTTTCTTCCTAAGTTGACCTTATGCAGGGAACAACTTATTAATATTTAAGTAACTAATCCCAGTACTGTCTTCCTTCAAAAGCAACCCATATATCTCATTAGCAACTCACATTAGTGTTGATTAAAAAGTTTTCTTGCTTACTTTTATAATCTTTATTTAGCTGAGTTTTATAGTATTTGTGATCTTTCTATCATAATATATCATCAGTGAAAATATATTTTTTCATATTTTATATATATACATGCATTAGTTTTTATACTGTAAGTTGCTCAGCTGAACGTGTTTTTTAAAAATAAGTCTTCATAAAGAGAGAAGTAAAAGATTCAATATCTAAAATCATCCCTTTTTAAGGAACATGACATTCTTCTAAGACAATAGAAAGTATACTCATTTCATATTTCTTTAAGACAGGGAAAAGAAAACAGTTCTGTTCTTTAAAGAAGTGGGGAGACAGGGAGCGAGAAAGAACAGCCAAAAGCTACTTCTATTTTTAAGAAAAGGAGGAGAAATTGAATATGCTTTTTACAAGGGGGGAAGACACAGTATACAGAGGTATGTGTCAGACTTTCAGTAAAAAGCAAGCTGCTTTAATAGGCCAGAAGAAAAAGGGCCTGGTCATCTTATTTTATGATGAAATGATGAAATGCAGATAAATTGAACCTCTGAGTCAAAAATGTATTGGGTTCTTTGGCCATTTTTAGGACAGCTTTCACCTTTCCATAAAGTGTGAAAGGTTCCTGTCTCCCATAAAGTTGTAACCTTAAAGAGCAAGTTGTTGTCATTGTTTAAAAAAGCTGTAAAAGAAATAGAGAGTGCTCTGACCCATCAGATGTTTAGTTGTGGTGTCTGTCACACAGTATTCTGTCAAGAAAATAGCTAGCAAGGCTTGAACACAAGACATTCTGAGGCCAACATCCCCTTTTGATTTCTAAAGGACTCATTATTACTTCTGGTTTTACAAATTGCAAATTAGGGTCTTAAAAATATTTGATGTTAGTTCACTGAACTCTCTTGTTGTCAGCCAATTCACAAGCAGAATTAACTGTCTACCATGTATCTGACACTAGGATGGAGAACCGGTAGAAACAGCCCTTAGTCTCAGTGTTGATGAGGTGAGTGTTCATTTAAAGTGCATTTCACCAGCACTTCTTCAGTTTGATTGTTAATCCCTTTGGTTTCTAACTCTTAGAAGATACGCAAATGCTGAAGTCCTCAGTGTTCTAATGCAGTAAATAGCGATTTTTTTTTCTGTGTTGTTATGTGAGACACCTTAAGTATAGATTGGTGTTAAAACAAGTTTATAATAATGCTATTGATGTGTGAAAACAAGCTTTCTAAATGAAAATCAACACCTGGGACAGCTTGTAAACTATTCTTTATAATCCCTTTGGTTGGAATTCACAGTGGTTGTGTCTTTTTGGTTGAAATGCTAAACCTGGCCATCTTTGGTTATCAAAAGGAATTCGATGATAAAAGATGTATTTAAATACCACATTTGTTGGATATACTTATGAATCTTTGGAAAAACTAATTGTAGTAAAATGGAAAAAGGCTAGGACTTGTAGTCATCTGGGTGAACTTGAACATGATAAAAATATCCTGTAGAAAACCTCATTTTTAAATCTGTAAAATGGAAGTGAAATTATATGTATATATACTGTATCTAACTACAGTTATGATCACCATCAGTTTTGCCCTTCTCTTCCTCTGCATGTTTAATGTTCCAGGGTCTAAACACCTCACTGCCCTCTACACAAGTTAGTGTTACTGTATATTGTGATGTGTCTCCCACTAGGTGTGTATTCATGGTCTATCCAAGATAGAAGGCATACTTTTCTTTTCCCAGGCCTGTGTGGCCAAGAAGCATTTCTGAATCATGTGAATTCATTCTGCAACCCCACCCACCAGTGTTCACCCTTCCCCCACTACTGCCCTGAAATCTCACGGTTTTGAGTTTATTGCTTTTTGTTTTGGAGTTTCTAATTCTGCAAACAGCGCTCCCCCACCCCTAGCCCTACAACTGCAATGCATTATGATTTCTTTTAATTTTTTATCAATGCCTGAGCTTGGGGCCCCAAAACTATGGACTAGACTCTTAGAGACCTGAAGGAGAGAGGGGAGACAGAAGGAGTTGATCTGAGATAAATAAAAGAAAGGACTCTCAGGGAAGAAGAAGGACCCACAATCACTATTTCACAGATTTACGTGGACATTTCACAATGAGCTTAACCAACCTTAGAGTCATAGACATTTTATTTTTTTTTCAGTCTGTTTTTTTCTGAAAAGAAACAATTCTTACTGTTTAGCTGAAATACAGCTTTTAGCTGTTTTTTTTTTTAGTAATTCAATAACTTATGTGAAGTTTTCATTGATTTATATGATCTCTCATTGTTTTTAACCTAGTACTAAAATGGAAAACCTAGGCTAGCATTTGCTTGTACAACTTAGTGCGTGGTTTAAGGAAGAAGGGGGAAAAGGCCTTGTTTACTTGCCCTATAACCTAGTGCTTACCTCTGAGGTTTATTTAACATGGCAGGTGGTGACAAACCGCTGCTTATGACATCTCTTGCAATGTAATTCACCACTCAATGACAAACGCTTCTGACAAATGGAAACCTGGTATTATTCTAAAACAGAAAAAAAATATATTATTCGGATATAAAATAGTAAAAATGCTTCTCTAAATACGTGAAATAAATTAGACCTTTAAGGCGAGACTGTATTATAAGTGGCAAAGATAAAACAGAATGGAATTTTTGTTTTCCCTAGAATTTTTTTTCTTGTCAGTTGTCAGAGTAAATTAACACTCTTAGAAGCTGTCCTATTACCATGCCACCCTGTGCTGGTTTTTTTTTTTTTTCTTTTAGTAGGTTGACTTGTTAGTGCTAATTAAAAAACTATCTGGGAAGTTAATTGGGGGTGATACTAGTTAATTGTGACTGAGGACATAACCATGTTAATTATAGATTGTAGGTCCGATAAAGGGCTAGGCTTTTCTACTTCTTGAATCTTAGCTAAGTTCATGAGTTAGTTGTTTTTAAATCATAAAATTTTAGTGTTAGACAATTGCTGGAGGACAAGCGTAGCTTCACATTTAATTAGGGGGCAGTTGGAGATGTTGCTGTGTTGGGCAGTTGGCACAGGCTCCTAAGGGGGTGGTAAATCAGCAGTGAAATTAGGTGAGACTCACTACATGAATACACATTTATATAACAGTTTTTCTCAGACTGTCACATGCCATCTTCAAGATATTTCCTGCCTGCACTATTATTTACTTGATATTTTCCTCTAAGCTAATTACAGTGTTACTCTATTTGTACTTTGACAGTAAGCAATAATACTCAAATTCAGAGGCTGATGTTATTTTTTTAATTATGCCTTATAAACACATCATTAATGAATTTTTTTAGTATGTGTGCTGCTGAAGTGAGCGCACAAATTTTTTTAAATTTACCTTTTTTAATGTCAAAAAGAACGTGAACCACTTTTAAATACCTCACATTTTAGGATACATTTTATGATCTATATATATGCTATTATTTTCATAATTTCTTAGTTTTTTTTTTTGTTGTTTTAGAAACATTGATTTTCCCCACATTTGTGGAAATTGGAAATGCATTTATGTATGTGTAATACTGAAAAGGAGATGGAAAGAAAACATGTTTCACAGAATTACTTCTTGGTCTGTTGTGGAATTATAATAGCACGTACTAATAAGAGCAGGCACGCTTTGGGGCACTGTATGGAAGAGGCTTCTAGTGGCAAAATGATGAGAGGCTGAGCTGGGAGCAGGACTAGCTTGACAGCCACAGCCCGTTCCAGAGAGTAATAGATGGCAAAATAGCAGCTCTGATTGATTAGTAATGGCTGATGGCTGTTTCTGTTGAGAACTCTGAGGCTTAGTCTGGGCTCAGCACGGAAGAGTGCCGTGCTGATGGTGATGTCTGCCCCAGGCTGGAAATAGGCAGGAATAGCAAGTATCCCAGGGATTTGCCATCTCTCCACTGGGGGACAGAACCAGTGTGTAGCACTTCTTTGGCTATGGTTTTACATACAAGTAAATGTATTTTAAATTATTTTGTTGTTGGAGCATTGAATTGGTCATCTACTTAGTATATTCATCCTTGTTACATTTTACATGGGTGTATAATTTTATTGCACTATGCATCTAATATCAATGATCATAAAAGTTTTATTTTTCAATTAATTTTTTATAATAAAAGTTATATTAGCTCTTCCTTTGCTTTTCTCTGACCATATTCTATTAGGTTGGTGCAAAAGAAATTGCGGCTTTTGCCATTGCCTTTAATGGCAAAAGCCGCAATTTCTTTTGCACCAACCTAATAATATCCATTCTTGTCTAGTGCTGTTTCCAAGGCTTATCCAGCCTTAAACTGAATTCCACAAAGTGGCTTTGGACTAACTAGATCGCTCTGGATTCTCTTGTTGACGTTAAAGTTGAATTCACTCACTTATTTTCATCTATTTCTAATGTGTATGTATCACCTTTTGTATTTCCACACTCCCATCAGTCAGAATGCAAAGGATGCAACACATTTATGTGGAATTAATAAGCATTTCTCTACAAATGACATCAGAAATGTTTATAAATAACTAGGGCTGTCTTTTAAGAGTGGTAGGTTCTTGACATTGGCTCAGGACAATTTCTCGAAAGGTTCAGATTTTCAAACATACAAATAAGCATATTTCCTTCCCCTTCAGATTTCTTCTTATACTGCTTCCAGAGATGGATGAGAAGACAAAGGCTTGAACTGGCAGATTCTACTGTGGTTTAAACTGAGGCACCACGATTTGCATTTTTAAAACAAGTTCTGGCACTCCCATCCAGGCTTCTTCCTGTACGAGGGCCAAGGTTGTTTTCTTTGGCACTGTATTCACCCTTAGAACTTCTGAAAGATCTCCTGATTAACCCCGTTCTACTCTTGCATGTTCCCCATGTCCAGACTACATCCCTCAGTTACCCCAAATCTGTATGCAGCCTACCCCAATCCAAAATCTGAAGCTTTGCCCCATAGGCCATTTCTCCTAATTTTTCCATGCTCATTCTAAACAGCAGTAGTTCTCACATTTAAGTATGCATCACAGTCACCTATAGGGCTTGTTAAAACACAGATTGCTGGGTCACCTGTAGGGCTTGTTAAAACACAGATTGCTGGGCCCCACCCTTAGATTTGAGATCAGGTAGGCTTGGGGTGGGACCTGAGAATTTGCATTTCTAACACACTCCCAGCTTGTTGATGCTGCTAGTCTGGGGACCACACCTAAAAACATTGCAAAATGTTTCTTTTCTTCATTTCAGGCCCCACCAAACTGAGACTGAATATGTAGGTGTTGGTCTAGTTGCCCTCCAGATGATCTTTATTTATCCACATAGTTGCTTGCAACATGTAAAAATTAAAAAGGTGGAACATATATAAGAATTTTCAGCAGTGATTCTTCTGGTGCCCCTGAATTCTCTCTCTCTTTTTTTTTTTTTTTTTTGTGAGACAGAGTTTTACTCTCTTGCCCAAGCTGGAGTGCAGTGGTACCATCTTGGCTCACTGCAACCTCTACCTCCTGGGTTCAAGAGATTCTCCTGCCTCAGTCTCCTGAGTAGCTACGATTACAGGCATGCACCACTATGACCAGCTAATTTTGTATTTTTAATAGAGACGGGGTTTCTCCATGTTATTCAGGCTAGTCTCCAACTCTTGACCTTAGGTGATATTCCTGCCTTGGCCTCCCACAGTGCTTGTATTACAGGCATGAGCCACTGTGCCCAGCGGCCCCGGAATTCTTTCCACCATTCCTGCCAGCTCCTCTTTCCATCCAGCCCTCTGTCCTCCCACCTTTATTCCTTCTTTTTCTCTCCCTCCCCAAACACAAGGAAACCAACCTACAAAAACCCAGAACACACACAGCCTGGAACACAAGGGGATAAAATGCCTTGAACTGCAATGGCACAAAGATGTACAACACTAGGGACGGCATTCACACAGAAACAATGTGAACAGTGCCCCCTAGAGTTGTACAGCATGTGGCCTTGTTGAGCAATATTGTTTCGCAACACGGAGCAGCAAGAATCCTCTTTGTAAGCCCTGTTCCATCTCCCTGGTTGATTTTGGCAGAATGGATGACTCACCCACTAGTGGGAATCCACAACTAGGATAGACCTCTAAAAGGCCACAACTTTAGAAAACCCATCTGTAATAACTGATTTACCGCAAGAGGTAGCCTTAGGCCCAGATCAGTCTAGACACTTGTCAGCAGCCCCACCTTCAGTGAGAAGGACTCAGAAAACACTGTCTCATTGGTGTACTCATGGGGAATCTTTCTGTAAATGCCTCCTGTCAGAATTCTCTTTCCAAAGAGACTAACAGCAAGAGAATCCCAGAAGGGGTCAGAAGTCTAGGGGTCAACTCATTCTTTCCTCATATTCCTGATTCAGTTTAAATCAACCCCTCAATTTACACATCAATCTGTCTAATCCCTCTACAGCCCTTTGGCTCTCTCCACACCCTTGGCTGGGAAACTTTCTTCTTCCCGCCTCAGCCAGTTCGCACCCTTCATTATTCAGCACATGTTGAAATGAGCATCATCAGATCCACCACTCCCTGGATGCTTTGTCATATCACCGGGAGAGAAAGTGGAGAATGTTCTCCCAGCAGAAAGCTGCCACATCATCTTGTGTGCAGACTTCCCAGGGGGAGGTCTATGATGTGTATCTTGTTTTGAAATGTAATGACTTAGTATTTTCCAGTACACTCCCTTGCCTGGTCAGCCTCCACAGCATATCTGTGCTATAGACAATAATGACAAAGAGGTTATTTTGTGTGTTTTTCTTTTATTATATGGAGGATTCATATGCTGCAATGCATCCACCATATTGTATGCCTTATTTTTATTAGATCAGTTCTCAGCCTAGACCCCACTATGATACTTTTAAAGTCCTGTCATTATCTCCCCTCTGCTAAAAAATTCAGGGGAAGAACAGGTTTCTGGTTTCTCCTTATTTCTAGGGGTAGAATTCCACATAGAATATAGAAAAACATCTTACAAATGGGACTTTTTTTTTTTTCCTTTGGAAGGGGGTCTTCTTCTGTGACACCATTCACACACTATTTTAGTGACTTCTTTTTCATCAGTTAATACAGATTGACTGAAGACTAGAAATTGGGCTTTGGCAAGGGTTAACAGCGAATAAAATATATATCTCCACTCACATTTCTGCCCACATGATTCTTTTTCTGAGAGAGTGGTTAGGAACAGTGCTAGTCTTGCTAAAACTGCTGAGTTTTATTTCACACTAATAACACCTGGCATCTTTATGTGCTAAGGATAAATTAAGTACTCAGTGAACACAGAGTAGACATGGGTTTCGCTATGATGTAGCTTATTCTGCACTCATTATATATAGAGAGAAATCTGTGTTGTGAAAATGTGTGTGTGTAGGCAGGTATGCAACATTGCAAAAAATATTAATAGCTCTGGCCATTTTGCTGATTTTAGGTAAAGGTAGCAGTATCTTATATATTCTGATTAGTTATTATTAGAGATACTGAGAATATTAGAGGTAAAATGGCCCTTAAAAACCATTTAGTCCAAAAATCTCATTTTATAGACTGAAGAAATTGAGAACCAGAATGATTATTTTGAGCAATTATAGAATATGTTCTGTAAATTTAGTCAGAATCAAAATAGAACTCAAGGATTTAATACCCATCTAGGTCACTTTCTACCATACCATGTTGTTCTTCAAACAATGAATAAATTATTCAAATACACGAACATTATGTAATTTTACAGAATTCTAAGTTATGGGGTTTTTTTGGTTGTTGTTTTGTTTTGTTTTTGAGACAGGGTTTTGCTCTGTCACCCAGGCAGGAGTGCAGTGGTGCAATCACAGCTCACTACAGCCTAGACCTCCTGTGCTCAAGCGATCCTGCCTACCCCTGCCTCAACTCCCCATCCCATCTTGGCCTCCCAGAGTGCAAGGATTACAGGTGTGAGTCACCATGCTGGCCTAAGTTATGTGTTTAAATGATTCTAAGACACACATTCTTTCACATTTTGAAAATATTTTATTTTGAATTTTCAGACTCACAGAAAAGTTGCAAAAATGATTCAAAGAGTTTAAGAAACATATACCTCTCTCATCCCACTCCCTCTAATGGTACTATCTTAGAAAACCATATGATAATTATCAAGAACAAGAAATTAACAATTATACAATATCAATAACTAAACTTCAGACCTTATTTGAATTCTGCCAGTTTTTCTATTAGTGTTTTTGTTTGTTGGTTTGTTTTTGAGACAGAGTCTCACTCTGTCGCTCAGACTGGAGTGCAGTGGTGCCATCTCAGCTCACTGCAACCTCTGCTTCCTGGGTTCAAGTGATCCTCCCACCTCAGCCTCCTGAGTAGCTGGGACTACAGGAGTGTGCCACTACACACAGCTAATAACCTCTTTTTGTTGTTGTTGTTCCAGGAGCCTATCCAGGATCTCACATTACATTTATTTTTTCTTAATCTTTTCCAGTCCATAACTGGTTCTCAGTCTTTTCTTATCTTTTACAACTTGGCACTTTTGAAGAGTGCTCCTCGGTTATTTCTGCACCGTGTTCCTCAATTTGACTTTTGTTTTAGAGACAGGATCTCACGCTGTTACCCAGGCTGGAGTGCATGGGCTCAATCATAGCTCATTGCAGCCTTGACCTCCTGGGCTCAAGTGATCGTCCCATCTCAGCCTCTCAAGTAGCTATAGATGAAAACGATATATAGATATGAAAAGTTACGCTATACCATGCATGGAAATACCAAGCAAATAAAAGTGTATAAAAAGGATACCTCCTCTTCCTCTTTTCTTCTTCCTCCTCTTCTTCCTTTACTTCTTTTATCACTTCTTCTTTTTCTTTCTTATCCTCTTTTTTCTTTTTATTCTAACTTTTCTTTCTCCTCTTCCTCCTCCTCCTCTTCCTCCTCACCAATGCTCTTTCTCTTGTCTACTTTCCTCTCCCTATATTTCACCTACTAAAATGGTATTTATTTGGTCTGCATAGCCTTAAAACTGCTAACTGATGTTTGGTTGGGGGGGGGGGGCGGGATTCTAAAGAAACTCAGGAAGTGGTGTTATCCAAATCATTTACAATTTGAGTTGGTTGGAGAATATGCCGCGGAGAAAGCCTGTGAGGAGATGACTGGCACGCCAGTCCAATGTCTTTTCCAACTCAAATTTTTAAGATAGTTTAGGACTCATATAACTATTACGTCTTAGCTAGTGGTTATTCAGAAATAAAATTAAAAACCTGCATCACACTTTTTTCCCCCAGCTAAAATTAGCTCAGAGCACAGTGCAGTGGGTGTCTGGGTTTCTGGTGGATGAGGCTGGGATGTGCAGGTAGAGATTATTGAGTACCGTAATACTACATCAGCTCTCAAGTTTCAATTTGAGGGTGGGTGTCGACTTAGAAAATCTGAGTGCTTGCATGGGCTGAGAGTTTCTCCAGCTTTTTCTGCAGCTGTCGGAAGTGCCCTGTTTTGCCCTTCCCTCACACCTGATAATTCTATTACTCAGGGGAAGGAGACCTGGGAGGGTGAAATGACTCATTATTCTATTAGGCAATGGGACACTTGGGTTTTGACTAAGTCTTCTCAGACTGCCAGAGTGTCAACTTCCATGGCAACCCAGAGGCACAGGAAATCTGAGATTTAAAGTTGTGAATTCAGTATTGACATGAAAAATGCCACTTGTGTTGTGCTGAAACAGGCATGCTGATTATGTAACAGCTTCCAACACATTCCCTGCCGGTGGTCGGTTTTGATTGACATTTTATGGGCCTTATTACTCTTGAAAACAATACTGAAAATGCCATGACAAGCTCAGGATGGAAATATGAACACATGATCCTCTTTCTGCTGAACTAGAAGATAGCTTTTCAAAATTCTTGGAAGAAGGTAGAAAAAATTAAAAGATATTCATGTAGATTCATAATGATCAATCTCTTTTTGTTTCTTGGGAGGAGAAGGATCCCCAAATATTATAGCAATTTAGCATGGTCTAGTCTCTAGAACTTTTCTTTGGGCTTCTTACAACTTATAAACAAATGCTGACTTATAAAGTAGAGAGGGCAATGCATGGGACATCGATGGTTTGATAAGTATTTATGGCAGTAAGTTAGAGGTTTTTTGCATTCATGGTAATTCCTTGGTAGAGGGAGTTTATTGCGTAAACAATATAGAGATGGAAATGTAGCAGAAATTCAGATCCCATGAATGAACTTAAGGTGATTTTTTTTTCTTCTCTATATAACAAATTTTCAAAATAGAATGGAGCTTCAAAAATGTCAATGAAATATGAATGGTATGGTGTATTTGTTTTCATTGAGTTGTTGGCTGCCCTCAAGTACATTAGGATATGAAACACTCTGAATTAGGATTTCAGCGTCTTCGATTTCCTTCTGATG
This sequence comes from Cacajao melanocephalus, assembly GCA_963573385.1. NCBI lineage: Eukaryota > Metazoa > Chordata > Mammalia > Primates > Pitheciidae > Cacajao > Cacajao melanocephalus. The sequence continues at coordinate 59,552 of CAUYLG010002714.1, forward strand.
TTGTATAACTAAAATATGTAAATGAGACTGCACGCACACCAGCATCCCTGGATTTCAAATACTTAGCTGCTTTCCTATAAAATTAATAGTAATAATGGCAGCAACAATGGAAATAATAACTAGATTTATTGAGTTCATATTGTTTTTAACTTGCGAACCCAAGTAGTCCCAATGGCCGCTGTGCTATATTTTAGTGTTGTTTTAAAAAATCACGCTCAACTGAAAATGGGAAGGCAGCAGGTTTGGTGTCACTTTTCTCCTGAGATGAATGCCCTCTGCACTCTGAAGTGATGAAGTAGGTATGGGGGAATACATATAGAATGAAAAACTATATTTGTGAAACACTTTGAAGGAAAGGTGTTGTGAAAATTGTGTTTTGTTTTAAGTATTGAGGGATATGGGGTTAGAAATCACAGTACAGTTGAGGCGGAAAGATCATTTTTCCGAAGCACATGTTCAGTGCTGGAAAAGCTTACCTGTTTTCTTGTGGAAATTACTGTAAATGGTCAGCAGATGCTTGCTTTTAAAGAGCCTACTTCTGATTGGTCAGCAAGATAAGCATGCACATGCTGATTGTTAAGCAGCTGGTGTCAATTTAAAAGAATGATGTTCTATCCTCTTCTGTCTTGACCAGTCTGAGAACAGTAACATCAATATTTGAAGTTATATATTCAATATTCATTACAATATTCTGAAACTAGTTGTTTATGGAAATATATTGGTAACTTAACAACACAATTCCAAACGCCATTTTTTATAGTTATACTCTTTTGCTGTTTCTTAAAATGATATTACTAGATCCACATTCTAATTGTTTCCAGCTTAGGGATTTATAACTTCATTATAGAGGTGATAAATTTTATCCAGTATCAAACAGTGCATTTGAAAAATGTCATTTTGCTTCAACAATATACAGTAACTGGAAGCATGGCCACTGCTATCTTATTTAGACAAGTATAAATAACCAAACTCCACAGAGCAAATTACGGTGAAGTTGAAAAATGTGACTACTTTTCAATGGGGTATGTTTCTATGAATGTTGAAGGAGATGACAAATATTTACTTTTTTTCATTCCTCATTATTAAGAACTTGAGAAAACTAACTTCAGTATTTATTACTCATGAAGTAGAAGATGATGAGACAAAATCCTAAAGAGATTTCTCTTTTGGATAACTGTGGTTTTAAACTCCATAAGCAATAAAGTTGCTGTCAATGGAATTATTTTAGATGTTATCTTTTGACAATGGATTATGTTTTTTCTTGTCTTTTTAATATTAATTTTAATTTAGTTATATCATATAGTAAAGCATGCTAATCTTAAGCATATGTAGTTGTGTAACCACATCTGATTAAGATATGGAACATGCCCATAATCCCAGCACTTTGGGAGGCTGAAGTCGGGGGATCGTTTGAGCCCAGGTGTTTGACACCAGCCTGGACAACATACTGAAACCCCATTTCTACAAAGAATAAAAAGTTAGTTAAGCATGGTGGTACATGCCTGTAGACCCAGCTACTCAGGAGGCTAAGGTGAGAGGATCGCTTGACCCCAGAGTGTCAAGGCTGCAGTGAGCTGTGATTGTGTCACTGCACTCCAGCCTGGGCAACAGAGAAAGACCCTGTCTTCAGTTGCTTCTTCATCACCCTTCTCACTTCATCCCCTCTTTTCACACAAGGCAGCCATTCTTCTGAGCTCTGTCATCATCCATTAGTTTTTCCTGTTTTTGAACTTCATGTAAATAGATTCATGCTATATATTCTCTTTTGAATCTAGACTCTTGCTCAACAAGACAGTTTGAATTAATCTGTATTGTTGCATATACAAACAATTCATTTTTTAGATTACCATGTAGTATTCTGTTGCATGTATAAACGTTTATTTATCACTGTTTTGTCGATGGGTATTTGAGTTTTTCCTATTCATAATTTAGCAATTATGAATAAAACTGTTATGAACATTCTTGAACCTGTCTTCTCATGAGCAATTACACTCACATTTCTTTGATATATATACAGGAATAGAATTGTTTAAACATGCAATTTATGGTATGTGTGTAACAGTAGATGTGTCTTGATGGCGGTATCCTGATATTTCAATGTGGTTTTAATTTGCATTTCCTTGAAAAGAATGATATTGAATACTTTCTCGTGTTCCTATCAGCCATTTGAATCTTCTTTTTGTAAATGCTTCAAGTCTGCTGATTTTAAAATCAAATTTTTTTTCTAACTGATTTTTGGGAGATGTTTTTAAGCTTTGGATTTGACTCCATCATCAGATATAGACTGTGAATATTATTTCTCAGTCTGCGTCATGCCACTTCTCTTAATGTCAACTTTTGATGAACGGGAACTCTACAAATGGGACTTCAATATAATTTTTAAGTGATTAATGATTGTTGTTTCCTGTTTAAGAAAATTTGCCTATTCCGTTTCTCATTTTCTTATTTATCCAATTCTCCTCCATGCTAGTGCTTTTGAGTTCTGTGTGAGAAGTCTTCGCCAATTTACTTCATATTTTCTTAAGTAAAATATTGAACAAAATTTAGCTTTCCTAATGACTCAGGGTCCTCATTTTAAATAGTAGTTACTACTGTCCAACAAATTTTATACAACCCACCTGATAGTGTTGCTTCCAGGATTAGGATGATACGTTTGAAAATTCTTCATATATGGAAGCTGTTGTCCGTTTTGTTCTACTCCGATACTTCTTATTCTCGTTAAGGGTATGGGACTGTTATTAATACCTTTATGCTCAGTGGTTTTTGACAACTCTAAATTTTAAGTTATTATATCAAAATCTGGGCTGGACATGTAAGGTGTTTGCCGTACGTGATTTCAATAGTCAGGTTTCTTTGTGTATAAAATCTTTAAATTTATATGGCAGGCAAAAAAACATATTAGCTGATAATAATGCTTATTTTCAAATGTCACTTAAAATTGATCTTCAAAAGCATTTTTCAAAAATCTCTTTTTAACACCTTGACCCAGTGAAGTAAAATAAACCAGATAATACTCCCTTTAAGTGTGTGTACAGTCATTCAGCTGCTGTGGCAGAGTATGCAAAAGTTCTCAGGCCTGTGTGGTCCTTTCTCAATTTGTTACTCAATTGGTTGGACTCATGCATGTGTTAGATCAACAGCCTCAATCCTGTTTGTTGGTTACCATCATCTGGGGAGATTGTAAAAAATAAGAATGTTCAGCTACCAATCCAGAAGATTCTTTAAATTAGTGGGGCTGGGGTGGTGTTCAGGCATCAGTTGGAAAAAAAAAATTTTTTAATGTGCAATCTGTACATGATTCTCCTGTTGGCTTGGGGCAGTGTTATGCAAACTTCAGCATGCATTAGAATCACCTGAAGGGCTTGCTAAAGCACAGATTGAGGTTGCGGGGGCTCCACCTCCAGAGTTTCTCTTTCAGTAAGTCTGGATGGATGGACCCAAGAATTTGCAATACTGGAAAGTTCTCAGATGATGCTGATGCAGCTAGCTGGGGACCACAGTTTGAGAACCTCTGGATTAGGTAGGCATCACCTTCCCTACCACGTGTAAAACTTGCTGGTCATTCTTATCTGTTGTTGTCTCAGATCTGCCTCTTCTAGCCCTGGGGTTCAGGTACTGTTTTTTTGTTTTTTTTTTTTCTTCCATGCACAGTACTAAACTATTTATTTTCTCTCTTGATCAGAGAGAGTTTTAGGATTGACTATGTATCACTTTACCTCTTTTCAAAAGAACTAAGTATCTCCTTCAATATGAACTATGAAATGACTTTTGATAGTAGGTATCTCATCTTGAAGAGTGCAAGTATGTCAAAAGACAGGAATTTGAGAATAAAACTTAGAAGCAAATAGAGATCACCTTAGAAGCCCTCATTTAGCCAGAAAATCAGATCACAAAATTATAGCACCTATCTCCAGTAAAAAAATAAAAATAAAAATAAAAATAAATACATATATAATAAAATCTGTACAGGAATAGAAAAAAATCTGGACCCAAACATCAAAGTGTTGGTAATGGTAGTATCCAGGTATTTGGGGTTATCAATGATCTGGTGGCCTTTTGTTATCTATATGTTATGATTATTTTTTCTGTAGGAAAAATTGAATAAAAGTAAAGCAATTTAAAAGCTATATAAATGCTTTTACACACACACACACACACACACACACACACATACGTATGTAAGCATTTATTCAGCAGAGATTTGATGAAACTACTTCCACCTATGACCATGCCAAGCATAACAGGATCTCAGAACACAGAGGCTTACAGCCCTGTTGAGCAGACAGGAACCCCGAGTTTATATTTTCATGAAATCTAGTAAAATGTTGAGTCTCCTCGTAGTAATAAGAAAAATATATAAAGACATTAATGATCATTGACTGTGGGAGACAATTTCTTAGGATGTTAGTGCCTTTGATTTTTTTTTTTCCTGAAGAAAATTTGGAAGGATTTGGCCTGGTAAAAGCTGCTTTTAACTTGAATCTACACCTTTTATTTTTGAAGTCTTAAAGAATTTTATTCATTTATATTAGATTCAGCTGGATAAGAATCAGTTTCTTTCAATTTGGGTGATGGGCCCTCCAAGAATGTAATGATAGTTTATCACTGTTAAGCATAGAAATTCTTTAAACATAAATGAATTATGGCTCTGTTAATAACAACTAATGTTCAGATCTCCAAAAGGTAGCAAGAGCCTATTTATAAACTAAATTGACTGGTTGGTTAACATATCATCCTTGTCCTCTTCCATCATCATCATCATCAATGTCATTATTATAATATTTAGTTTTATTATTCCATTCTCACACTGCTATGAAGAAATACCTGAGATTTATAAAGAAAAGAGGTTTAATTAACTCACAGTTCCACATGGCTGAGGAAGCCTCAGGAAACTTACAATCATGGCAGAAGGCAACTCTTCACAGGGAGGCAGGAGACAGAATGAGAGCCCAGCATAGGGGGAAAAGCCCATCATACAGCCATCACCTCCTTGATTCAATTAGCTCCTACTGGATCCCTCCCATGACACCTGGGGATTATGGGAACTACAATTCAAGATGAGATTTAGATGGGAAATCTCATTGAACACAGGCAAACTATATCAATAGTATGTATCCTTATTAGATTCTAAAGTCAGCCTATAAGGCAAAATTCGTGCTAAGTCAAAATTAACCTTTTTTAAGTGTTTTTTCCCAGCTACTTAAAGAAAGAAAAAAAAAAAACCTTAAAAATGCCTTAAGAGGCTCTGTATTGGAGACCTACATTTATCAGTGAGATCAGCAGAGTCATTTTATTCCTTCAGTGTTGAAGGGATGTATTTCTTCAGTTTACTAGAAAAAGCGATTGGTTTATATTCATACTCATGTTGTATGAAAACTATTAATAGTGTCTTTATTTTTTAATGCAAATTATTTATGTGATTAATTTAAAAAAAATTTAAAAATTTATTTAGTCATTCGTTGATTTAAGACAGTATCTTACTCTGTTACCCAGGATGGAGTGCTATGATACAGTCATGAGTCACTGCACTATTAACCTCTTGGGCTCAAGCAATCCTCCTGCCTCAGTCTCTTCAGTGGCTGGAACCACAGGTGTACCCCAGTGAAGTCTCACTATATTGCCCAGGTTAGTCCTGGGCTCAAGAAGTCCTCCCACTTCAGCCTCCCAAAGTACTGGAATTGCAGGCATGAGCCACCATGCTGAGCCAAAAACCAGTGTCTTTAAACACTTTTTATCACTCTTAGCTATGATGCTCACACTATGAAAGGAACATTGGAACTGAATACAGGCATCCCTTTGTATCTGTGGGGGATTGCTTCCAGGATGCTCAAGTCTCTTTTATAAAATGACATACTATTTTCATATAACTTTTATACATTCTCCTGTAGGCTTCCAATCAGTCTGTATACTCCAGATTACTTATAATGCCTAATAAAGTATAAATGCTATATAAATAGTTATTGTGCTGTTTAGAGAATAGTGACAAGAACAGAAAGTCCATACATGTTCAGTGCAGACAAAACCACGCATTTTCTTTCGTGAATATTTTAGATGGTGGTTGGTTGAATCCATGGAAGTGAAATCCATGGATATGGAGGGGTGATTGTATGATGGAAACAGTTTATCCATACCTCTTAGCCTGTTCAAAGAGAGTAATAGCAGATTCCAATTAACATTAGTAGGTAAAAGGGGGAAAAAATGCTGAATTACTTATTATTCTCTCTAAGTCTTTTTCCTTCTGTTCTAAGTATCTATTGATAGTTAATAAATCACTCCAGAATCCAGGGGCTTAAAATAATGTATCATTATATCTTACAGTCCTGTGGTTTGACTGGATTCAGTGGGGCAGGTTTCACCTGGGGTCCCTCATGCAATTGTTAGCAGGCTGCTGGGGCTGGAGTCATCTGAAGGCCCAACCTGGCTGGACATCCAAGATGGTATTTTCACTCACATGTCTGGGATGGCTCTTTTCACGTAGTCTCTTCACTGAGCAAGTTTGCGTTTCCTCGTGGAATAGGCTAAGATGACTTCACATGATACTGGTGAAGTGGCATTGTTGTTTGGGGTGATACCTGAGGTTTGTTGTCTAATACCAAGAAAATACATGGACACACACAAGGAGTGAGTATAGGAGCAGAAGTTTAATAGGCAAAAGAAAGAGAAAAGAGAACAGCTCTCTCTCTCGTAAGAGAGAGGGGTACCTGAATGAATGGAGATTCTGGCCCCAGCAAAGTGCACCAAATTTTATAGACAGGCTTGAGGAGGTGGTGTCTGATTTACATAGGGCTCACACTGGTTGGACAAGGTGTGACGTTTACATAGCATGCGGGAAGCTGGCCACCAGACCCTAATCTTCTTATGCAAATAGGGGCTTTGCTTGGCTGGCAGCATGTTGCCTGCTCTTTACAATATAAGTGGTGGGCAAAGAGAAGGGAAGATGGAGCCACCATGTTGGACAGGCCTAGCCCCAGGTAGCCTTTTCCTGTTGTCACAACTGCTGGCATTCACCTGTGCAAGTGTCTAGCTTGCCCGTCGTCTATGTCTGCAGCTCAATTGTACAGGCTACTCTTTGTTAGAACAGAAAATGACTTGGGGGCTTCTTTTCACTAAAAGGAAGACCTTACCAAGAACTTCCTTACTCTTGCTATCTGCCTAAATAATTTCTTCTTGACTCCTATATCACTGGTTTTGCCTATAGTAAACATTCCAAAAGGCAGGAAGCAGAAACTGCCAGGCGATTAAGGGGTATAGGCAGAACTGCCATAGTGTCCCTCCTACTCAGTTCTACTGGTGAAAGTAGTCACAGAGCCCACCCAGACTAAGGAGTGTATAGAAAGTCTTCTCCTCTTGATGTGGGAGGGGCAGTCACATTGCATTAAAACATGTGGGCTGGGAGATATTGCTGTAGCCATCTTTGGAAAGTACAGTCGATTATACCTTCCCTTCTTTCCTACTCTCTTTTTCTCAACTCCTCCCTTCTCTCACCTTCCTAAGCGTAGGGTTGAGTCTGTGTGATGTAAATTCATGGATGACTGGGCAGCACTACAACACTTTCCAGTATATTTAGCCCTTTATCTATATTTTACATGCTATGTAAGTCTGTATTTATATGATACTGAGGGTCTAATGCCCAGAAACAAGTGAAATTTTTTTGTTTAATGATTTGATATGTCCTGTAAGGAGTCTGGGGTGATTCAGTAATTAGGATTTCAAAATAAGAAGATGCTGTTGAAATAATCTCTGAGATTCTACTTCTGACTCATTTAGGAGGAGTGCTTATAATCTTCACCTTCCTCTCTGCACATGAAGAGAATTCTGGAAGCAGAGATGCTTCACTACTTTGAGTAAATTTAGCTTGACACAGCTGATTAGTGAAGACATCACTACTCGTCATTCACGTGTGCTTTACTAAGTGGCGTGTCATCTAAAACTTCAACAGCCAGAAACTTGCTGTTATCCTTTCATTCACTGAGACAAGTTGATATAGAAGCTACTGGAATAATTAAGCGATACTTTTACACTATTTGCAGTTTGTAAAACAGTTTTATATGCATTTCTTTATTTGTTTGTACATCCTAGCAAAATTGTTTTTTTTTTTTAATCCCCATCATACAGTTGAAGAAATGAGGCTCAGAAATGTATCTAAAATCATGCAGTTAATTAAGGGCATGTTTCATTATGCCACATTGACACACAAAACAAATATTCTTAGGATTAGCTAGAGTGCTTAAAAGGTGAGTAGTTGCTTTTTTTTTTTTTTTTTTTTTTTTGAGATGGAGTCTGTTTCTTGCCCAGGCTGGAGTGCAGTGGTATAATCTCAGTTCACTACAACCCAGGTTCAAGTGATTCTTCTACCACAGCCTCCTGAGTAGCTGGGACTGCAGGAGCATGCCAACACACTTGGCTAATTTTTGTGTTTTTAGTAGAGACAGAGTTTCACCATGTTGGCCAGGCTGGTCTCAAACTCCCAACCTCAGATGATCCACCCACCTAGCCTCCCAAAGTGCTGGGATTACAGGCATGAACCAGTGTGCCTGGCCAAGTATTTGCTCTCTATGGAGTGGCAGAAGGGCTTTGCTTTCATATCTTTTTGCTTAGACAGTGACCACTTGATTATAGAAATTTTGCTGGAAGAGAGATCAGGGAAACGTTTCAGAGAGAGATTCTTTGTGAACAGTGTGAACAAACTCAGTCTTACCTACTATAAAGGAAGGATGGAAAAGTCATTGTTCTATTTAACAAATACTTATTGTGTTCCCTCTGTATGGAAGATGGTGCTAGGTATTCCTGGAGTAACATATGTAAAAAGCACAGCTCTGCGGAATCTCAAGGAACCTAAGTTTAGTAGAAATCAAAGACATTTTTCCTGTTAGAATAGAAAGTGTCAGTTACCACCTTACAAAAGGTAAAGTGAAGTAAGATGACATAGAATAAACTTTTCAAAAAGAAAGGACATTCACTTTGGCTACTGGAAAATTATGGAAGCCTGCATAGGGTGACAGTATTGGTGTTGGAAGGTGGAAAATATAGAAATTGGACCAGGAAAGGTTTGGAAATTGCTGTATCATTGTACTCAATATGAAATAACAGATTGAACCAGTGCAATAGCCAGTAGGAAAGGGTCAAGTGAAAGCTGAAGTAGGGATTATGTGGAAGTAGATTCTGTGGCACCTGCCAGTTGATTGGGTATAGTGGATAGGAGAGTAGGGGATTGTCTCAGGGAACCCAACCATCTCTTAAAGACCCATCTCTCAACACTGCCACTGTGGGGGTTACATTTCAACATGAGCTTTGGAGGGCACAGATATTCAAACTATAGCAGGAATGGAAAAAGAGTATGGGTCACCATAAAGTTGGTGGTGCTGTCACGGAGATCAGGAAATGACAATGGGTAGAGAAAAAATATATGGCATACCCAGAATTGGATATTTAATGAGTGTTTATTTACAAACAAGTCATTTCCAAAGGCTTTAGGATGAGGGCACCACAAAGGATAATGCAGTACCCAGGCCTTAGCGGCTGATTTTATATTATTGTTCTACCTAAATTGACAAGGGAAATAAATAATTACCTGGCCTAGAAAGGGAGGGTCATAGAGTGACAGCCACATTGCAGGAAGTGACCACTAGTGGAGTAAAATGGACCACCGCAGGCTACCTTTCCGTAAAGGAGCAAAAGGAATACATACCTTGACTTTATTATTCTCTCCTACTGCGGTCTCCACTGCAAGTCCAAGGGCAAGAGAGTCCTGTTGACGTGGTCTGTATAATCAGCCTCTTGGGGCACTAAGCAAGGTGAGTAAAAAGATAGGGATATCTGGATGCCTTGCAGACCGTGTGAACTGTAGAACTGAGCCTGGGTTGGGTCTAGCAGAGCTGTTTGCCCAAAGGCACACACATAATGACAGCCAGGCTAGACCCTTGGAGAATGGATTTATTTAGCTCAGAGTTTCTTAACCTTGACACTATTGACATTGTGAGTTAGATAATTCTTTGTTGTTGGAGGTTGTCCTATATGTTGTAGGATGCTTATTTAGGGGCCTCTGCACACTAGATGCCAGTGGCATGCACCTCCATCCCCTGCTGAATCGTGATAATGAAAAATGTCTCTAGGCATTGCAAATATCCCCCGGGGTGAGGGGCAGGATGCCAAAGCAAAATCACCCCTAGTCAAGAACCACTGATTAGAGGCTCGGCAAAGGAAGGGAGCCAGAAAGAAGGAGGCCAAGAACCAGCAGTCTGAGAGGAGGAACAGACGCTCAGGGAGTGTCCTGACAAACTGGTTGATGTGGTTGCAGACCACAGGGCATAGCTGTAGAAATTCTTAACGGGGCCTGGGGCTGTTAAGTGGAGAGGCAGAAAGGAGTAGATCAGATGGCAGCAGGCTGGGACAGGGGGACAGGCAGGTGGGAAAGCAGGGCAGCCAGCATGGACCTAGCTTGGCAGCAGAGGGAAGGTGTGGGTTAGCAGGGTACCTTCGACAGGTGAGTTTATGATTTGCTTGAGGACCCTGAGATTTGAACATATTGGTCAGATGAGGGGAGGAATGCAGTGAAAGGGGAGGTTGGAGATGAGTAGTGAAATCTATCACCTGCAGAGTGCATGCACTGGCCTGTTCTGAGGGCTTTCCATGTGTTATAGCCTTCGACCCTCACGACCACTCCAAAAGGTTGTCAAGGTGGGTGCCCTTATGAGCCGCATTAGCAGATGAGGTAATTGAGGCTCTCAATGTTTACTCACGTAGACCTAGGCCACACAGCTAGGAGTGGCCAAGCTGTAGTTGATCCTGAGCTGAAGACGAGTGAGAACATTCCAGTGAGCAAAAGAAGGATGCATGCAAACCCTTATAAATGAGGGAAGGTGAAAATAAGCGAAGTTATGGACATATTTGATGTGTGGCAGGACGTGGATTATGGTCCCTGGCTTTAATGCCCTCTGCAGAAGTGTTCTTGGCAGAGGCCAGCATAGAGGATATTCCTCAAGAGGTGGCTCCTACTTCAAAGTGTCAAGAGCATGGTTGTTCCTGTTGTCTGTGCCCTAGTGCATCTCTGATCATTTCAAATAATTGTTGTTGTGCACTTGTTTTTCTCATTTTTGTGTATAAATGTTTCCTGTTACTCTTGTAACAAATTACCACAGACTTCATGCTTTAAAACAACACAAATTTTCCATTCTGGAGGTTAGAAGTCTAAAGTCAGTTTCCTTGGGCTAAAGGTGAGGTGTTGGTGGTGCTGATTTCTTCTGAAGTCTCTGAGGGGAACATCTGTTTGTCTGCCTTTTCTGGCTTCTGGTGGCTGCTCCTGTTTCTCAGTATGTGGCCCTTTCTTCCATCTTCAAAGCACATCACTCCAGCCTCTGCCCCCATCCTTGTCATCACATTGCTCTCTCCTCTGACTATGGCTTCCTGGGTCCCTTGTACAAGGACCATGTGGTAACACTGGGCCCACTTGTGTAATCACTGTCATCTCAAGGTCCCCGCAGCATGGTCTTTAGCTTAGTCCAATCTTCAGTGTCCCTTTTGCATATAAGGTGACATTCACACAGTCTGAGAATCAGGATGTGGACATACATGGGGTCCATTTTTAGCATACCTCGGCTGGTTTCTATGTACTATTCTAGATGGATGGAAAGATGGTTAAGCCTAGAGGTGAAGGACATGACCTCTGTTGCTTAGAATCAAATAATCACTTTCCAACTCTGTGACTTGAGTCAGTCATTTACTCTCTCTGTGCTTCCATTCCCTCATGTGTAAAATGGGGACAGTAGCATTCACCTGTTATTTGGGGGATTAAGTCAATGCGTGTACATTGTGACAAATACAATGGCTCTTACTGAGTATTCAGTCAGTACAGTCAATTATTGTTCCTTCAATTATTTTATACAAACACATTTTCTTCAGAGTATTTTAACTAAAAGAGTGCCAACCATCTGATTAGTTAATAGATTAAGCTGTTTCTCTAAAACCAATAGTCATGGGATTGAAAGATGTCACTTCTTGCCTGATATAAGAAAATGCAAAAACAGGGTTTGTGTCACTATGGTTCCTCAAATCATAGATGTTTACCTTCAAATTAGCCTGTAGTCAAAGCTGACATTAGTGTCAGGAAAAAGTCTGCTATGTTTTTCTCTTAAGAAAAAATTGTAATAATAATAACCTTCCCTGTTCAGGGCAAAGCAAACAACTAAACTTTGGGCAAATCTTCATCAGGTCAACCTCTTTTTAACACTTTGATTGTTTTAACAAGAAATCACTATAACCCCCAACTTACCTTTGTCTTTTTATACTGTTTTCCTTTGGCCTCTGAGACTTCATGACATTTTTAAGTTCATGTTAGTAGGTAGTATTTAAGTGCAAGAGTTCTGAAACTTAAAAAAGGAAAGAAAGAAAGATACAAACACACACACATACAATTAGGGTTTAGGGTGACTTGAAGATTATCCTGGACAAACTGGATGTGACCTTGGGCAAGTCACAGATCCTCTCTGCCTCAGTTTCCTCAGCTGGAAATTGGTGATGATGATACCCACATTATAGGGTGTTGCGAGAGTCAAAAGAGATAATGGTTGTATAAGCATGTGCCTGTGACTGTGCCTGTGCCTGGAATGCTGTGAGCAACAATGAACAAGAATGGCGGATGATGATGGTGGCGATGAGGATCATAGTGGGAGTAAAAGCAAAGACAAGGAGGGACATCAGAAAACAAAACTGAGAAGCCTAATGTGGGGAAGAAAAGAGAAAACATGAGGAAATGATTCATCTTATGGTTTGGTGTATGGTTAATGGCTATCCATGTATTCTGTTGAATTTCTTCTCTAATACTACAAATGTAATGATATTTTAGGAACCATACACCCTTCAAAAATCCATTATTTTATTTGGAACAGACTTTTCAAAGCTCATTTCTGCCAGGTTTATACTGAAGCCTCAGATTCCTCCTGAATATGTGCTTGGAAGTAAACACAATAGGGAGCTGTAATCCATGTTCCGATTAAGTCAATAAAAACAATTAAGCTGAAACTAGAACCTGGTGGACTTGAGTTTTTTCCTCATGCAGCCATCATTTTAAAGAACATAAGATCAACTATTTAAATGAGAGGCTAGTTTACATGTCAGCATATTTGGCTTTGTTGAGATTCTTCCATATTTTACAGATAAAAAAGTGAGATTAAAATGTGTATGTGTATCTATTCAGTACTAAATTATTCTGTATGAGCCAGGTGTGGCAGCTCACACCTGCAATTCCAGCACTTTGGGAAGCTGAGGTGGGTGGATCACAAGGTCAGTAGTTTGTGACCAGCCTGGACAATATGGTGACACCCAGTCTTTTAAAAAAAATAAAAATAAAAATAAATAAATAAATAATTTTGTATGAAAAGGCAAGTATTGTGAAATTTTTATTATAGTGGCCACAAGTGTCCCTAACGTAGAAATAACCCCCACTTTTTTAAGATGACTAATTCAATGAGATATTTATATTATCAGTAACCACTAAGGAGTTACAAACCATTACTTCTACAGGCAATGGGCAGTGTAATTAAACCTTTTAACCTTGCTAGCTTTCCTAATTTGCCATTATCAGTCATTGAGCACAGTACATATTTTTTTGTTATTAGCCACAAACTAGCTATGTGACCTTAAAAAGGTCTCCAGACTTTAATTCCCCACCCCCGTCATGAAAGGAGGAAGGAGGAGACAGTGATCCCTGGGATCCATTTCATCTCCAAAACCCAAGGCTATGGTTCTGCAACAGTTTAACAATCTGGTTCACATTTGAAAGTAAATGTAAAAGAGAGAAAATGCTGCAGCTCTGCCAATAATTTTGTCTCTCTCTCTAGTTGCATAAAAGCTACCCAAGTTGGCCGGGTGCAGTGGCTCATGCCTGTAATTCCAGCACTTTAGGAAGCTGAGGTGGGCGGATCACCTGAGGTCAGGAGTTCAAGAATCAGCCTGGCCAGCATGGTGAAACCCCGTCTCTACTAAAAATACCAAAATTAGACAGGTGTGATGGCATGTGCCTGTAATCCTAGCTACTCAGGAGGCTGAGGCAGGAGAATCACTTGAACCTGGGAGGTGCAGGTTGCAGTGAGCCGAGATTGTACCGCTGCACTCCAGCCTGGGTGACAGAGGGAGACTCCATTTCGAATAAATAAATAAATAAAATCTCAGGGAAAACAAAACAAAAACTACCCAAGTTGTCCCTGTTTGCAAAGCAGGGTATCTCATGTATATATATATGTATATACACATACACACACACACATATATATATATACATATATATGTAAACAGGGCCTTTGCTCTGCCACCTAGGCTAAAGTACAGTGGTGCTGTCATAGCTCACTGCAACCTCAGATTCCTGGGCTCAAGTGATCCTCCTGCATCAGCCTCCTGAGTAGCTAGGACTACATGTACGCATCGCCATACCCAGTTAATTTTTTTTAATGTAATTTTTTGTAGACACAGGGTCTCACTGTGTTTCTCAGGCTAGTTTCCAACTCCTAGCCTGAAGATATCCTCCTACCTCGGCCTCCCAAAGTATTGAGATGACAGATGTGAGCCCTTGGGGCCGGCCATGATTTATATTTTAATGAACAAAGGATTAGAATAAAATTTATAAATTTTTTATTTCTAACTATGTTTCAGGGCTTGACATAAAATAAATGTGCATTTGAGCAAATACTGCATTTCAGTGAGCCATGTGCTTCCATTGTGTGTTGAAATGTAAGTTGGCATAAAAGAACCAACAAAAAAGTCATTACAGTTTTACTATTTGTTGACAGCAAAAGGGAAAGAAGTATTCTCTCAAGATGAACAATAATGTCTTGTTAACTGATTTAAAAAGAGCAAAGTTTAAATTGCTTATTCAGAGAACTCTACCTTCTAATACTTTGAGCTTCCTGGAAAAAGAAATGGTTTTTTGATAAGTTATGTGAATTGTGCTTCAACATAAATGTCAATGTTTGATCACAAGTTGTTTTTTTTTTTTAACAAATGCCAATCTGGGAGGTTAACTAGTTCAATGAGTCATTTTGCTTAATGAGGAAATTTAAGTTGTTGTTTCTATCCTTTGTTCTCACACTGGAAATGCTTCAAAGAGAAGCTACTTGTTCTGATAAAATAGAATAATATGAACTTTGGAACTAGACAAAACTGATCTGAGTTTTGCCTTTGGTACTAAACGAACTGTGGGATGTTGATAGGTCCTTAAATCCCTTGAAGCTTTAATTCCAAATCTATAAAATAGGGATAATAATACCTTTTTTGTAGAATGATTGTGTTTTTGAGATGGCTTTTCTACTATGTTTGTTATTCCCTGCCACTTGGTAATAATAATGGTTAGCATTTATTGAGTGCTTACCATGTTTCAGGAACTTTCTAAACACTCTGTAAGTATTACCATATTTAATTCTCACATCAACCTTGCTATCATTTGAGTGTTTGTCCTCCTAAAACCTTAGGTTGAAATTTAATCCCCAAAGTGGAATTATTGAGAGGTGGGGCCTTAAAAAGGTGATTGGTTATGAGGGCTCTATCTCATGAATTAACTAATCTATTCTTGAATTAATAGATTAATGAATTAATAGGTTAGTAGATTAATGAGTTATCTACTAATCTAGGTTAGTAGATTAATGAGTTATCTACTAATCTAGGTTAGTAGATTAATGAGTTATCTCAGGAGTGACACTATTGACTCAAAAGAGAGACCTGAGCTAGCATGCTCAGCCCCCTCCCTACGTGATGCCTTGTCCCACCTTGGAACTCTGTAGAAACTCCACACCAGCAAGAAGGCCCTCACCAGATGCAACCCCTCAGCCTTCTCAGCCTCTGTAACTGTAAGAAATAAATTCCTTTTCTTTGTAAATTTCTCAGTTTCAGACACTCTGTTACAGACAACAGAAAACAGGCTAAGACATGCCTTGCAGGTGGATATAATCATTATTCTCATTTTATAAATGAAGAAACACAAGCGATAACAACTCATGTAATTGACCAAGTGAAATACTACTTACCATTAAGGCCAGCATTTTAGCTCTCATGGTTTTTTGCTCTAGTGACCCAATTTGTGACACAACATTATTCTTTACCTTGGTGTATGCTCAGCAGGTGGTTGCCATTTTTATTGACCATAGTAGTATAAAGCATCAAGTTTAGAGCTTAGCTAGGAATCTAGTTGTTTTCTTCAGGTCTTCAGCAAATTATGTCTATTTTACCTCCTAATCCCTCTTCTAATTCACTTTTTCCTCACTGCCTTTACTCTAATCAAAGCCACCATTTTTTCTCTCTTCCAGGCTAGGGCAGAAGCCTCCCAGTAGGGCCCTCCTTTGTTCTCTGGGTTCTTCTCCCCTTTCCTCCAGAGTGTGGCCACCAGGATCCTTTATAAATGGAAGTGTGTGTGTGTGTGTGTGTGTGTGTCCCACCTAACATAAGAATTTGGGGGAATGCCCCCATTTCTTGTAGCTCTTAGGAAAAAGAAAAGGATCTACATCATGGCCTACACTGAGGTGACATAGCTAATATTTTCAGCTAAGTCTGAAGGGCCCTTAATTCAGTTCCTTAGCAACATTAAACAAACCCTTGGACACATTAAATCCCTGTTCCCAGCTTTTGCAGATGCCATCCCCACTGGCCGGAATGCTCTTTCTCTTTTCCCTTAGCCTGAATAAGTTTTGCTTCTCCTTCATTTTAGCTCAAACCTCCTTTGGAAAAGCCTTACAGCAATTCCAATCATATGTATACATATGTGTGCATGTAAAATGGTTTGACTCTGTCCCCACCCAAACCTTATCTTAAATTCCCACCTGTTGTGAGAGGGACCCAGTGGGAGGTAATTGAATCATGGGGTCAGGTCTTTCCTGTGTTGTTCTTATCATAGTAAGTCTTGTGAGATCCGATGGCTTTAAAAATGAAGGTTTCCCTGCACAAGCTCTCTTCTCTTGTCTGCCACTATGTGAGATGTGCCTTTCACCTTCCACCATGATTGTGAGGCTTCTCCAGTCACATAGAACTGTAAGTCCAGTAAACCTCTTTCTTTTGTAAATTGCTCAATCTTGGGTATGTGTTTATCAGCAGTGTGAAAATTGACTAATACAGTAAATTGGTACCAGTAGAGTGGGGCATTGCTGAAAAGATACCTGAAAATGTGGAGTGACTTTGGAACTGGGTAACAGGCAGAGGTTGGAACACTTTGGAGGGCTCAGAAGAAGATAGAAAAATGTGGGAAAGTTTGGAACTTCCTAGGGACTTGTTGAATGGCTTTGACAAAAATGCTGATAGTGATACGAACAATAAGGTCCAGACTGAGGTGGTCTCAGATGGAGATGAGGAACTTGTTGGGAACTAAAGCAAAGGTCACTCTTGTTATGTTTTAGGAAAGAGACTGGTAGCATTTTGCCCCTGTCCTAGAGATTTATGGGACTTCAAACTTCAGAGAGATGATTTAGAGTATCTGGTGGAAGAAATTTTTAAGCAGCAAAGCATTCAAGAGGTGACTTGGGTACTGTTAAATGCATTCAGTTTCAAAAGCGAAACAAAGCAGAAAAGTTTGGAAAATTTGCAGCCTGACAGTGCAATAGAAGAGAAAATTCCATTTTCTGGTGAGAAAATTCAAGCCTGCTGCAGAAATTTATATAAGTAATGTGGAGCCAAATGTTAATCACCAAGATAATGGGGGAAATGCCTCCAGGGCATGTCAGAGACCTTTGTGGCAGTTCCCCCCGTCACAGGCCCGGAGGCCCAGGAGGAAGAAGTGGTTTTGTGGGCATGCTTTGTGTAGCCTAGGCACTTGGTGTCCTTTGTCCTAGACACTGCAGCTGTGACTGAAGGGGGCCAACGTAGAGCTTGGGCTGTGACTTCAGAGGGTGTAAGCCCCAAGCATTAGTGGCTTCCACACGGTGTTGAGCCTTGTGAGCACACAGAAGTCAAGAACTGTGGTTTGGGAACCTCTGCCTAGATTTCAGAAGATGTTTGGAAATGTCTGGATGCTCAGGCAGAAGTTTGCTATAGGTGTGTAGGTGTGGGGTCCTCATGGAGAACCTCTGCTAGGGCAGTGCAGAGGGCAATGTGGAGTTGGAGCCCTCATACAGAGTCTCTACTGGGGCACTGCCTAGTGGAGCTGTGAGAAGAGAGTGACCATCCTCCAGACCCCAGAATGGTGGATCCACTAACAGCTTGCACTGTGTGTCTGGAAAGACCACAGACACTCAACACCAGCCTGTGAAGGCAGCCAGAAGGGAGGATGTACCCTGAAAAGCCACAGGGGCAGAGCTGCCCAAGAACATGGGAACCCACCTCTTGTATCAGTGTGACCTGGATGTGAGATATGGAGTCAAAAAAGATCATTTTAGACCTTTAAGATTTGACTGCCCTTCTTGATTTCAGACTTGCCTGGGCCCTGTAACCCCTTTGTTTTGGCAAATGTGTCCCATTTGGAATGGATGCGTTTACCTAATGCTCATACCTCCATTGTATCTAGGAAGTGACTAGCTTGCTTTTGATTTTACAGGCTCATAGGCAGAAGGGACTTGCCTTGTCTCAGATGAGATTTTGGACTGTGGACTTTTGGGTTAATTCCGAAATGAGTTAAGACTTTAGGGAACTGTTGGGAAGGCATGGTTGGTTTTAAAATGTAGGGACATGAGATTTGGGAGGGGCCAGGGGCAGAGTGATATGATTTGGCTCTGTGTCCCCACCCAAATCTCATCTTAAATTTTCATATATTAGAGTAGGGACCTGGTGGGAGGTAATTGAATCATGGGGTCAGATCTTTCCTGAGCTGTTCTCTTGATAGGCAATAAGTCTCACGAGATCTGATGGCTGTAAAAATGGGAGTTTTCCTGCACAAGCTCTCTTCTCTTGTCTGCCGCCAGGTGAGATGTGCCTTTCACCTTCTGCCATGGTTGTGAGGCCTCCCTAGGCACATGGAACTGTAAATTAAGTAAACCTCTTTCTTTTGTAAATTGCCCAATCTTGGGTATGTCTTTATCAATAGCATAAAAGTGGACTAATACAGCATGCAAATATGTGTGTGTGTGAGCGTGAGCGTGAGCATGCCTACACTCATGTGTTTTAAATAAATAAAGGTCCTCCAAGAATGGTAGGTAGTAATGGTACTGATAATCTGAATGGTAGTCTGGCAGTAGTAATGAAGCCCTTGCTGGGGAAATGTGACTTTTGGAAAGTAGAATTCGTGTCAGTCATTGGAATAGACTAGTACGTTTGACATGTGGAAGCCAATCTGATTGCTAAAGTGCAGCTCATAGCCCAGACTTGGTTCAGGGGGACTCTCTCCTGCTGTTAAGATTAGAACCGGGATAGAAGTCGGCTGCTGCCTAAAAGGGCTGTAAACTCTGAATGTCTACTTAAGTAAAATAGCCCTGTCCTCTGATAAGCTGTGATTGGTTTGTATTTCCCCCTCCAGCACATGATTTTGATTTTCCCCCTTTGAGCTTTAGAGCTACCTTAAAGGTTCATTTAATTTGATTTACTGGTTGTAATTCTGGAGTTTGTAGGGTAAGAGGGTACAATGGGCCTTTTAGGATGGCCCCTGGGATGTCCTTGAACACAGAACTAATAGCAGCAGGATTAGTGGTAAAAGGCTATAGGGTTTTTTGTTTTGTTTTGTTTTTGTTTTTTTTTCTTTCTGTTTGTTTGTTTGTTTACTAAAATGCAGATTTCACCAAGCCAAGAACATCTGGAATAGTCAGGATGTGCTTAGTCTGTTACCTCCATGGGTGGATGTTCCCCTTGCACTTTTTTCCTTTCCTTTTACTGGTGACTTGTAATTAGCCGCTACTTCAGTTTAATGAAAAAAATAATAGTTCATACTACATCTAGATTAAAGAAACTGTTAGACGAACAGGGGTGGGCAAGTTGTCGGTGGCATCTAATAAATAATAGTAAGTAATTAGTACAGGTTTGATGACTTGAAGGAAACAAAAAAATTAGGGAAGAGGAATTGTGGATTGGCAAAAAATAGCTTCAACTGGAGAATAACATATCAAGAAAATGAGAAGGAAGTGCTGAAGTCAGAGGTCTGTGGGGACTGTGTTGGGGACAGGATTGGGGGCATCTCGTCTCAGAGGAACAAACAGAATGGAGGAAAATATCATGTTGTGTTTGTACCCTGCTCACCCTGCTCCACTCCGCCTCGCAGGCTTTTGGTTTCATCAGACTGTATCTATAACAAAGCCAGATAAGTGTGACAAAGAAGTGCAGTTCGAGATTCTACCGTCCTTCCCTGGTCTCTGGGAGTTGGCAAGTCACCTTTAAATGAGACAACAGTGTAACCCTCACTTACTTCACCCAGCCATTCTGAGACAAAGATGGAGAAGTGTCATGCATCACTGCCCTCTTCTAAGGGGTGGAAGGAATCAAGCACATTTCAGACCTAGAAGGGATTTCTTAGGAATTCACACTGATGTCATTTCAAAATTCCAAAGACAGCCACCACTCATCTGGCATTAGCGAACCTATGACACTTCACTCAATTGCATTTTCAGCTCCCGGCTTAGCTCATTCAGTAACATTTTCACCTCAGGATGCCAAAGCAAACACTGGTCCTGAACTTTGCCTCTTGAACTGCATTCTTCACTATGATGCCCTTCCGAATTCCCTATAGATGTTTTCACTATTGGTGTGTAGAGGAAGGAAGTTCACTTTGACTAATAACCAACTCTGTTATTTCTAGTGAGTGATCATTTGTCTCTTCTGCCCATTGGCCTCCCTTTGAATTAAGCGGTGGGGTGTGTACAGGAAGCTCTGCATCCACTTGACAAGCCTTTTAGGTCCCAACAGCAGTGGACTCCTTATCAGGGCTACTCGTAAAAGGCTCACCTTCCAAAGGAAACTTGTCAGGGCTCAGCTGTTGGCAAGATAGATTAACAAGTGCTTCTAGCTAATGGAGTAGATGTTGGTGACTTAATGAGGGTTGTTTGAAATCTTAGCTGTATTCCCTTATTTTTTTTAAGGATGATAAATGAGTTCTTTCTTAGCTAAGAAATGCCAATTATTTATTTTTATTATTTATTATTTTTTAGAGATACGGGGCAGGGATCGGGGTGGGGTCTGGGTGGGGTTGGGCAAGGAAGGAAGGGAAGAGAAGTCTCACCAGGTTGGCCAGGATGGTCTCAAACTCCTGACCTCAAACAGTCCTCTCACCTCATCCTTCCAAAGTGCTGGGATTCCAGGTGTGAGCCACCTTGCCTTACAGAAATACCAATTATTAAAAACTCACAGGTTGTAGTATAACATATTTGGGAGTGGTCACACCCCATGGCCTTTGATTTTAGTCTGAAGATTGAAAATAACCTTTGGATTTTACCTTGACAAGGAAGTTGTTCCTCAGTGGACACAGACATCATAGTTGGCATAGAAACAGCTGTTGGGTTATTCCTGGGCCATGGAAGACATGGCATCTGGCCCAGTCTGAATGGTTGTTCTCTCCTGGTTGCTTGTTTAAATAAAGGCTGAGCAAAAATTCTTTTTTGGTTTTGATTTCAGGAAGAAATAAGGGAGTGACTGCAATGTTATCTGAAAATGAACATTTCCTTTTTCCTTAGGCATTTCTTTATGACCCCCATTAAAGTTAATGAATGACCAAGTGTCTGACACAGTTGAGTGTAATATGCCTCACCTAAGGTTCCTGGTGGTTGCACATTTTTGCGTGAAATGACCTTCAGTTCCTGCAGATCCATTGTTAGGCAATCTCTTAGTTGTAGACTTTATTTTCCCAAAACATTCAAATCACATATTAGCCAAATAACTTCAATAGCTCCCTAAATGCTGGAACTCTTGAAGTCTTGTTATCAGAAAAGGCTAACTATTAGGTAAATAAGTGGATCTGTTCCACAAATGATTCTTAGGTAATTCTTAAGGTATTCTACCTTAGGTATTTATGAAAAAGCTCTGATAAACTTTTGAAAGCAGAAAAAGCCTTTAAAAATTCTTACTCTGAGCCCCAAAACATAAACATAAATCAGCCAAAAGATGATCAGCCTTAATGGGTAGTGGGAGTGGGATTGGGGGAGGGGAATGATAGGGCTCACCCTGGCAAAGTTGCCTCTGCCAGATGTTTCAGGTTCACCTCCTCAGAATCTAAGGAGACCACATGAGACCAATCCTTGTTCAAAGGCAAAAGCAAAAAGAAAAAAAAAAGTTATGGCTGCAAATATGTGAAGTACGATTTGGCACCAAGTTCTTTTTGGGACCTTAAGTCCTATAGGTGATAAAGCTATATATTGTGATGAACTGAGTGGTTGACACATTTGTCCAGAACTTCAGCATAAAAATGAAGAGTGGCATCCTTAACCTTAGGCAATTAAATGTTCCAATCCCCTGAAACTACCATTTTCCAAAGAGCTTTGGAATTGTCTTAGGGCCTATTTAAATGCCATAGGAAAAAAGTTAATTTCATTTCCTTTTATAGTCCCATGTCATTTTTAACCCATGGTAGTAGCAGTATTTCTAGCTGTTAGAAGTAAGTACCTTTGAGTCACAAATCTGACAATTGATTTGTGGCAATTTGTTTAGCCTCTTAGAGCCTCAGCTTACGTATTTCTAGAATGGATGATAGTAAAACCTACCTCATGGGGCTTCTCTGAGGATTGTGGATAAAGAGGTTAACATAGTTCCAGGCAACTAGTAAGCATTCAAAATGTGTCACTATTATTACTGGGATTGTTGCCGCCGTTATTAAACAACTTGTTCATATACCTTTTTTCTCTTGACTTGGTGTGTGTTTAATGTACAATATTTTAAAGTCACAAATCCAGAGGTTTTAAGAATAAGTTACAAGGTCTGAAGTTATTTTCGAAAATACACTGAGCAGAGAAGATTCTGCTGAATATATTCCAGGCTCTAAAATGATTATTTCTAAAGGAGATAATGCTGTGGAATATATTATAAAGGAACAAAAAATTGGTTTACTCTATAAACACACATTTCATAGTTTTTATGCAATTTTCTAGTTTCAACACCTTGTCAAATATGTATTGAATACATATTCTATGAATGATATGTGCTAGATTCTCCATGGGATAGTTATAGAGGTCTTCAGAATGCTTCCATTAAGATTCATTCATAGTCAGGACTTAAGATATATGGTGAAATCTCATGAACAGAAGTTTCAGATGTCAATTCGTTGCTTGCCTGAATTCAGGGAGAAGGAAGTCTTCAGAGTGAAGCTCTGGATCTCAGAGAGAATTTCCTCATCAGCCTGTTTTTAGAAAGTGGCTTCTATGTCCTCTGTGCTTGGAAATGTGAAGATATTGGTTAATGTGGAAGATCTTAATGAATATTTTCTAAGAGTAAGGCTATACAGAGGCCAGGCACAGTGGCTTACGCCTATAATCCCAGCACTGTGGGAGTTTGAGGTGGGCAGATCACCTGAGGTCAGGAGTTCAAGACGAGCCTGGACAATATGGCGAAATTCTGTCTGTACAAAAAATACAAAAATTAGCCAGGTGTGGTGGTGCACATCTGTAATTTCAACCACTTGGGAGGCTGAGGCAGAAGAATTGCTTGAACCTGGGAGGCAGAGGCTACAGTGAGTAGAGATCGTGTCACCGCTTTCCGGCCTGGGCAATAGGGTGAGATTCTGTCTCAAACAAAAAAAAAGGCTTTATAAATATTTATATCAAGTCCATCCCTCCATACCCTGTGTTTATGGGGAACAGCAGCAAGGCAGCCAAACTCTTGTCCAAGGTGAGGTTTAAATTTTCCGGAGGAATTTGCCTCTCTCTTACAAATTGTCTTCAAGGAACATGAAGGAAGGGTTTCTTCAGAAACTCCTGGAGGAATCTATATCTTTTAGTGACATTGATGCTTCATATGTTTGCCTCTGAAGATATAACTTGTTTTATTGGAGACTGAAACTACCTATTTGCTATTTCTGAGAGATTACTCATCAGTACCCACCTCTGGGATTTGCACTGACCATTCTTTGTACAAGAGCTTTGTTTTAAAGGTTACAAATCTGATGTTTACACTGGCTTGAAAACTATCTAATAAATCTCCCTTTCAAGCATAATTTACTGCGGTGGGATGCTGATGAAGCACAAGGATTTACATATGAGTTTTATTTTTAAAAATTTATTTGTAGCATCAATGTCCAGAATTTCTGCAAACATTTAAAATTATTGTTTAATATTTAAATTCTTTATTCTAAAAGACATGCTTTCACATGGGGTATATAAATAACAAAGACAGAATAAAAGAAGAAACACAGGTAAGATTTTATTTATGAAAATACAATAATATTTACACAAGTAATTAAAAAGTATTCTGTGAATACAAACTAGTATCAAGATGTGTGTGTTTCAATTATATAATTTTTAAAGAGTATGTTACCATATAGTGATATGTTGAATTTTAGTCTTCTTGGAAACAATCCCAATTATTTAATATATTACTTTAATGGATGAAGGGATGATATGTAATAATGGAATAATCAGTGGCTATTCCTGATAATGTTTTAAGAGTAGAGAAGTATCCTGGGTGAAGAAAACTTCCTTTGGTGTTGATTTGGGGTCTGATGAATGATTTTGACACTGGTGGGCTAGGGAAGGTCCCCAAATGCCCATGAAACCTTGGCCCCAGCTGCTGTCCAGGCTTTGACACCATCCTGAGAATGAATTCAAGGATGAGTCAGAAAATAGTGAAAGTATGGAGATTTATTATAAAGCAAAAAGTACACATTCGAGAAAGGGGAGTGTGGGCCGACTCAAGAGAGAGTCACGTGCGAGGGGGTTTGGGACTGCTACCTTTATGAAATTCTGTAACCAAGGTGTGGAATATTCATGAAGATTCCTGGAACAAGGTGGAGATTTCTCAGAAATCTGGTACCACCCATTTTTACACTAAATATGGATGACTTTAGAACTGACAGTTGAGCTGGTGGGTGTGTAAATTAGGATGTTAATGAGCATATAATAAGATCCTCCTAGGTCAAATCCAGTGCTATGTTGGGTCCAGTGAGTCTTAGGTTGGTCATAACTTGGTCCACACCCAGGTTTTTCAGGGTCTTATCCACCTCTAGCTTCTGCAGCTATTTCAACAGTTTCTTTTTGCTAGTCATGTGACATTGCTGCTTAGAATTTTCTATTTTTCTGCAGCCACCCTATATTATCCCTGTGTCAATTTTAAAAGGAATTATTTGTCTCCAGGGATCTTGATGAACTGTGGTTACATAGCTCTAAAATGATTCCGAGGATGGGTCAGTTTTTACAAGTAGCTGGCAGCGTAAGTGAGGTAGGCAGTTACACTAGTCATTTCGCTGATTCCATCAGCTGGTCTGGCATTTAACTTGAGGTCACCAGTCCTGAGCCCCAGAGAGGAGCCAGCTGATCACATTTCCAAAACCCCTATGTCAACGATGGGTTTTGGTTTTGGAAACCTGATGAGCCTATTATTTAATAGATGGGAGATAGATAAAATAGATTAAAAATGCCTTTGGAAGGATGTAGCTTGAATAATGTTGCAGAAGAAGGAACACAATTTGAGTGAGTTAAGAAGCCCAGGGTGGTTATTTTAGAAGTTGCAGATTTGCTAGTCTGCTGTGTTGAGATATCTCTGAAGACAGGGGCACAACTCCACCAGGATCTGAGGTCTTTGTTTAAATAACCCCACATAAGGCCCTTGTTTTTGCAAGGGCCAAGAGAACTGAGAACTATGTTTCTTAACCTTAATCTGCAACATAATTTTAATATTCTGAATCTCTAATTAGCAGTCTTGGGCTGGGGGAAGGCCCCCTGAAAGTTACTAATAGAGAAAAGTTACCACATATTTTTCATATGTTTTATTTTTGCTCCAGGAAGATAAAGATCAAGAAGGGGCAGAATTCTGTATCTTTCTGTGAGACTGTCGCTTTTCAACATTTATTTAGTTTCCATGTGAAACTCCTTACACTGTTGTAAGGTAGTTTCTTGCCTTGTACACAGCTTGCTGGGCCTGCTGCTGTTCTTGATGGCCTAGGAGGAAAGGAAATGGCTTCAGACACTTTGCATCTTTCCCAATCCTTTTAAACCTTGAATGATGTCAATGCAAACAGCAAGTGAAAAAACAAAAAATCTCACTTTGCCTTATTTCCCAGGTGTTTGGTCACTTCCCGCTCATGGTCTTTACACTTGAACCCACTTATATCATAACAACAACTTTGCATTTTTTTTTTTTTGACACAGAGTCTCACTCTGTTGCCAGGCTGGAGTGCAGTGGCTCGATCTTGGCTCACTGCAACCTCCGCCTCCTGGATTCCAGCGATTCTCCTGCCTCAGCCTTCTGAATAGCTGGAACTATAGGCGCACATCACCACACCCAGCTAATTTTTGTATTTTTAATAAAGACGGGGTTTTACCATATTGGCCAGGATAGTCTCGATCTCTTGACCTCATGATCTGCCCACCTTGGCCTCCTAAAGTGCTGGGATTACAGGCATGAGCCACTGCGCCTGGCTGCATCATATTTTTAAAAGAATTGACTACACATCAAACACGAATACCTGGTTCTTGGGTAGATTCCAACAAAATGTTACAGTGAGAAAAATAAGAAAATAAAATGTTACGGTGAGAAAAGCCCTCAGCCTCTGCGCTGAATATACTTAGCCCTTCATTTTAATCAGATTTTCTTGAATCACAGACTTTAGGAATTTATTTTACATACTTTGCAAAGGAGCTAACTGAGTCTTTACAAGACAACGCTCCCAATGACTCTTACTTCAAGAGACAAGACTATGATAAGGACCAAGTTACTTTATTTCCAGCCTTCAATTTATTAGGTTATTATGTATTACCTACTTCAAAACGTGATTTGAGGGAGACTACAGATCAAATTCTCTTTCAAAATAGATCTAAGTTCTCTGGGGGAAGATGAAAGGGTAAGGGAAAGCAAGGTGACAAATTTTAGTTGACAGTGGACCAGAGACTGGACTTGTCCTGTCATAGAGTAGAATTAGATTCAGTTATCTGATTTGCACCACCTTTGTTAATGCTCCAGGTCTACAGGTACATAGTGAATTAAAAAATTCAAAATATTCAGATCAAAACGGTTATAACTGTAACCATTCGCCTGTCATCCATCCATCCATCCATCCAAAAGACATTTATTGATCTCCTAGTAGGTATTAAGCACTTATCATATTGAGTGGGTGGTGGGAGGAGAGGACAGAGTCAGGTGTTAACACATATATGTACACATAATTGCAAATTACGGTAAGAACGGTGTTAAATATGGCAGCCATTTTTTAAATCTAGAATTTATTTGAGGCTATGCAGTAGAGAAAATAACTCATTTATTTCTGGGTAAGTAGTTTAAGGATCACTTTTCCAAAGTGAAATCTTTTCTTAGAAATTTCCCATCTACAACATCCATCATAGAAATAATTCAGCCTTGCATGAGAGCTGATTTAATGTTCTTACTCACAAAATAAACAAGACACAGTGGTGTCTCTATCTGTAGAATGTAGGTGTGGTAACACATCTGCCCAGAAGCTAGTTAAAATGCATATTGTTCTTATATTTCAATTAGAAGTAAGCGGACTTGATTGTCCAACACAAAAATTCAGTTGCTTTGATGTATTTGTTTTTGCATCTGGTTCAAATTATCATCAAAACTGTATTAGTGATAATACACTAATGCAGTAGGCTGACATTAGGGGTTGACTAGTTGACTGTTGCCATATATAATTAATCCAAAGTAATGTGATATGGCCTTTAAGATGTAAAAGAATTTACACAGATTCTTTTCTCCCATTATTTCCAGAGATTAGATGTTATGGAAAAGACTTTTAAAAGATGAGATGATTTAATAGCCTTTCATAAGTAGACTAAAATACTCATAATGCAATATATACAATAAACCAGAAGAATTTAGAACTTTTAGACATGCATCTAGTTTATAAATTTAAAAGCTAAATGTATATAGCTAAGTATTTATAAATAATGCTTCACATACATGCTTACACATTACAAGAAATTTTTTGAAAAAAATGTAAGAAGTTGGAAATTGTGAAGTTCCTTTCTTTGAATTGTTTTTCTTTTTTTAATCAGATTTAAAAAGCCTTTCTGCCTATGATGTTTTAAAGATAATACTGCTTGAAAGCAAGCACCTGAAATAAAAGTACATGACGGTAGCTTTCTAGGCTCTAATCCTGTGTTCCCACTAAAAATATCTTTTGGGTGGGCATGACATTAACCACCCTGTCTTACAAATAGAGTAGAATATTTAATAATCTTTCATTTTATTCTGGAAAATAGACTGCGTTCTGTCTCTCTGTCTGCCTCCCTCTTTTCCCCTTCTCTTGTCCTTTCTGTTACTTTGCCAGAAACTGCCTGTTTCTTTCCTGGAGTCCAGTAATTGAAGGTAATTTTTTGGAAGATGGTTTCAATTATCTAAAGCCAGTGGAATGTTTAACTGGCCCTTGCTATTGGTGAACTTGTTTACATTGGGATTTCAGATGAATTCAGATTACATGCAACCAGATGTTATCTGCTATGGTAACTTTTTTTTTGAAGGAAAATTATATGAGGGAGGGATCTTTACTATCATATTTAGATCAACTGCCCTCAAATTCTTGGAAGTGTGCCCCTTGGATAAAGTTTTGGGGTAAACTTTTGATCACAACCAGTAAACATCCAACTTTGAGAATATATATTCTATGTGCAATAAATTTAAGGTCTTCCCATTTTCTATGTGTCTTTATAATATACTAATCCAAATAATTATGTTCCACTAAAATATTTTGTCACCTATCTAAATTAGAGATAAAACAATTATAAAAACTGAAAGTTCATTCTGTTCTTATCGTACCTAAACGTCACAGATTTATTGTGATGCTGCCCAGATAATAGAAAATAAATGTTTTGATATTTAACAAGAAAAAAATATGAAGCAATAAAAGACACCTGTGAAACAACAACTAAATGCTTTAGTCTGTAGACAGTTGAAAACTAATTTCCTTAACTGACAGCTGAAGTGAAGGCTAAGTAAGATGTATTATTTGCAAAGGTTGAACTTTAAAATCTGAAAGAAAAGTTGAATACACAAATCTTAGCTTAGGAAACAGATAAAGTAGAGTATAATCAATCTTTATGAAAGAATTATTTGCCTTATCTAGGAATCCAGCATACACTTAAGAGATTTTTTAAAAGTTGGTTTCCAATGTAATTAAAATATGATTTAATTTTCAAAATTTAATGGCACATAAACTTTTAGGAAAATGAAACTATCTCGTTGAATCTTCAAGAAGCCATCAGATATGATTTTGCTCATCTACAGATTGTAGAATACATCCAAGAGTTTTAGGATTAAGAGAATACAAACACCTCTCCATACACAGACCTGCCTACATGCATCCATATGTGTGTACACATACATGTATATGATTGATATATATGTATATACATATAATATTTTTTCTTAGCACTTATGTAGCACTTAGCATGTTATCTGAATGTAGTTTACACTTCATTGAATTAAAAAAAAAAAGAACAAATGAAACAATTCAAGTTTTTCTCCAAGTAGAAAAGGGATGCCTAACAGGAGTATGGCCTTCAAGGGATGTAGCTGCTATCAAAATCACGCTGAGGAAGGGAAGCGTGTGTTAGGGAAGGAAAAACATTCTTGATCTCTCTTCCCACCACCTGTTCTACCGGGGCCTCTTGTTGCACTCACCTAACAGGAAGGCAGATGGCCAGGGAGCAGGTTGAAAGATAAATAGGGGGACAACATCCCCAGTCAAAAAGCAGAGCAGAACCAATTTGGGAGGATCACTTGAAGCCAAGAGTTTGAAACAAGCCTGGACAACAAAGTGAGACTCTATCCCCACCAAAAATGTATATATATAAAATAAATAAAAAGGAAATAGAAAAAAAACAGGGTAGAGAAATATGAAAATGAATATGGAGGAACAGAGAAATACCAGCACATCAGTATCTCTCATTGATCTATGTATGACTGTTCTTATGATTTTAACTTCATGCAAAATGCCACTGATTCAATTATTTTTCCACTAGTGTAGATTATAGTCTTTCCAGTCAATGAATCAAGTAATTACTAATCCACATAATGTTTCATTATGACTTAGATTTGGTTGATCTGGCTGGACATGGTGGCTCAGGCCTGTAATCCCAGCACTTTGAGCGGCCACAGAAGGAGGATTGCTTGAGCCCAGGAGTTTGACACCAGCCTAGGCAACACAGTGAGACCTTGTCTCTAAAAACAGGAAAAAGGAAAGAAAGAAAAAAAACAAAAAATTTAGTTTTTTTTAAGAGAATCTTAATTATGAGCCAAATATGTAATGAAAATACAAAACTACATCATAATATTTACCTGATTTATTTTTAATATATTCTGTGTATATGGCCTTTCAGTAACCAACTGTGTACACAAAATGTATTTAATAATTCTGTGTCAAGTTGAAGAATTATTTTACAGATAAAAAATGGAGTATTAACTATCATTTATCAGTTTTACGTATTTTGCATTTTATTTTACTTGAAAATAAAACTTGTAGACAGATGGGATTAGTTACTTGGTAAATTATAAGAGGAATTACCGTTTCCTCAAGTAATTTTACATATAAAAAATTAGACATAAGATGAGTACTTAATTGGGAAAAGAAATAAGTCTAAAATAGCCATATGGGTCAGGTGTGGTGGCTCACACCTGTTAATCCCTGCACTTTGGGAGGCTGAACCAGGAAAATTGCTTGTATCCAGGAGTTCAAGCCCAGCTTGGGCTTGGACAAAGTGAGACCCTGCCTCTACAAAAAAGTTTAAAAATTGGAGAGAGATCCAAGATGGCCGATTAGCAGCAGCTCAGGATTGTAGCTCCCAGTGAAAGCGCAGAGAGCGAGTGGATGCCAGAATTTCAGATGAATTTCTGTTGCCCACAAACTGGGAACTACCCAGCGGAGGAGCCACACGGGTCACCAGCGCAACTCTTTTGGCTGGCGCAGCACAGCACGGCACTTCTCGGTGCGGAGTATACGGGACTGGGTGCCCTTTGAGTCGGGCTTAGCTGGTCCCATCCCCGCAAGAACAGCAATTGGAAGCACTGAGGACTGAGAGTTTCACAGTAAGCACAGATGAACCCAGGAAGGCCTAGCTCTGTGGGGAAAGGGCGTCCGCCGAAGGAAAACTAAGAAACAGAAAAGACTTCGTCACCAACAAGCTGGAGGTCCACTCAGACCCAATCTGAAAGTCGGCAATTACAAAGACGACAGGTGGATAAATCCACAAAAATGGGAAGAAACAAGTGCAAAAAGGCTGAGAACACCCAAAATCAGAATGCCTCTCCTCCTACAGGGGATCACAGCTCCTCATCAGCAAGAGAACAAGGCATGACGGAGAATGAGTGTGACGAACTGACAGAATCAGGCTTCAGAAGGTGGATAATAAGAAATTTCTGTGAGCTAGAAGAACATGTACTAACCCAATGCAAAGAAACTAAGAACCCTGAAAGAAGATTTAACGAAATGCTAACGAGAATGGACAACTTAGAGAGGAATATAAATGAATTGATGAAACTGAAAAACACAACACGGGAACTTCGCGAAGCATGCACAAGTTTCAACAGCCGAATTGACCAAGCAGAAGAAAGGATATCAGAGGTCGAAGATGAACTCAATGAAATCAAACGAGAAGGCAAGATTAGAGAAAAAAGGGTAAAAAGGA